>LBNU01033895.1:155334-173272 GCA_014162995.1 Artemisia annua
GGTCAAGTTGAGGTTTCCAATCGTGGTTTGAAACGTATTTTAGAGAGGACCGTTAATGGTAATCGTGCCTCTTGGGCCGATAAGTTAGAAGATGCGTTATGGGCTTTTTGCACCGCTTACAAAACCCCCATCGGGTGTACTCCTTATAAGTTGGTGTATGGAAAAGCTTGTCACTTACCCATTGAATTAGAGCATAAGGCTTATTGGGCCTTGAAGCATGCCAATTTTGACCTTCAAACCGCGGGTGATCACCGAAAAGTTCAATTAAATGAGTTAACCGAGCTTCGTGATCAAGCCTATGAGAATTATTTGATCTACAAAGAGAAAACAAAGAGGATTCATGATTCTAAAATCAAAAACCGCGTTTTCAATGTTGGTGATCAAGTCCTTCTTTTCAATTCTCGATTGAAGATTTTCTCAGGCAAGCAAAAAACCCATTGGTCAGGACCATTCACCGTTACCCATGTTTTTCCTTATGGCACCATCGAGAACCCGATTGTCCCAACTTTAAGGTGAATGGTCATCGTCTCAAACATTACTTCGGAGGGGATATACCACCCATGGTTGTCCCGGATCTCCAAACTTTCCCTAAGGACAATTAAATTTTGGGATCGAGTCAAGCTACGTGACTCGGTAATCAAAAACAAAGCGCTTCGTGGGAGGCACCCCATGCTTATCCATCTATCTTTTTCTTTTCTATTTTCTAATAAGTAACGTGAGGAGGGGCGACCTCTTCCATTTCTCGTGTTTTCGTGGTTGTTTGTGTATGTTCAGGATTTACCCCGATTTATGAAGACTCTCGTGCTCGTTGTTTCATCTCTTCTCCACTCGAGTTTCATTCATCGTTGCTTTTATAGAAATCCAAAATATCCTAATCTTATCGTCTAACGTTATCTTTGGCATAATTAATAACGGCCCTAGATTTTTGTTAGGATTACCCTTACCTTTGAAACATTGAGGACAATGTTTATCTTTAGTCTGGGGGGGGGGTTGAATCTTCGATTTGATTTGACCTTGCACTTTCATCTTTGGTCGTTTACTCTCGCAACCCCGTTTTTCCATAAAAAATGAAAAAAAAAAATTGAAAAATTTCAAAGAAAAAAATTTGAAAATTATAAAAAAAAAAAGTGAAAAAAAAATTGAAAAGATTGTGCAAAAATATAATAAGTTTTGACACCATGTTTGACTTTCCTGTTGGTGAGAGTAAGAATAAAAATTTTGACTTGATCCGGGCGTGTTGAGCCCTAGCTTGTCCCCTTAACCAATACAATCTTAATATTCGATTATCGGCTAAGCATTCGCGGATCTCATTATTTGAGATTTTAAATTTGCGAAGAACGCGAAATGATAGAGTTTATTTAGAAGTTAGATGCTAAGCGTGGAGTAGTTGGTTCTCTTTAGAGCTCATCGAAGGTACTTGTGGCTTTTTGCTCCCACAAAATTGTTTCACCCCATATATTGTGTAAAATAATTAAAGATGTTAGGTTTTGGCGATACTTAGTTTTTGATTCTTGTCAAAAGGATCCTTGCTTATGAGAGTTGGGTACACATCAAGGTACTGCCAGTGTTACGGTGTAATAGACTATCACATCTTGCCGGCTCGCAACCGATGTTGGGATTGTTATAAAAGCCGTAGGACTTGGGGTTTGGCAAATAATGAATAATAATAATAATAATAATAATCCAAAGCCATAAAAGTTTTCTACATCTTGCCGGTTCGCAGCCGATGTTGTAGACTTCAAAAAGGCAGAGGAAAATTCCAAGGTCATAATAGACTATTACATCTTGCCGGTTCGCAGCCGATGTTGTGATTGTTATAAAAGGCCAAGGACTAATATGTTAAAGTGCTTGAATAAAAAAAAAAAAAATATAAATGCCAAACCTTGACTCCGGGGAGGTCCTAATAAAAGCTTCTGTCTCTGGACTCGTAGATGAGTTGTTTCGGTCGCCAATAAAAGGGATACTCCTCAAAATCGTGTTAAATCAGAGACCTTGATGTGGACCTCATTTTTGTATGCAACGGTTCTCGCGAGAAGGATTAGAAACTACTTAGCGTCTTAATTTAGTATCTTTATCGGACTAATAATTATGAAAACGAGATGTTTATGAAGAAATTCATTTCTCTCACAAAAATAAAAGAAATAGATACAAAAATAGGAAAATGGGAGTAAGAGGTTAATACACAAGTAACTTCCATGGGTAGCATTAGCATCTAACTTGTATATAAGCTGTGATCTCGTTTTTACGCTTAGTTTGGGGGCTTGTGAAAAATCTGGGACGACGAATTTTATCCATATGGTCACTTCTCCATGAGTCGTGTTCTTACTCTACGACCCTAAACGTTATTGCAAAATGATGAAAGTCGGCATACCGTCACAAGTAATATGAGAAAAATACAAAAATAGTAGTATAATGTTAGTATATGAATAAAAAGGATAAACGGGGCGTTTTCGGGAATAAATGATTTCGTATATCTTTTGAACGTTTTGCTACTTTTCAAAGTTAGTAAAAAGATGTGTGGAATTATTTATCTCAAAAGCGTGACGTGATTACATTGCGTGAGGACACGACAATACCTTAGTCTGGGGGATTTTGGTGCTAGAAGGAGGGCTTGAACCTCCGATATGTTGAGTGAGAATGATAAAAGGAAATGGCTTAAATATCCCCATAAAAAGAATAAGAGATATTATCGCGGATGTTTAGAGCTGAATGATGACTATAAGAAAGATGAGGCAACAATTAGATGGCTCACACTCGGGTACGTGAGCATTAGTGACATTAGGTGAGAGTGACTTTGAGTCTAGCTACAAGACTCGTAAATAATGAAAAGCGCTTCTTGGGAGGCAACCCAAGCTTTATTTTGTTTGTTTGTTTGTTTATTTGTTTTTATTTGCTTCCGTATGTATGTTTCATTCTTATTGTTTATTGTTCATGAATCAAATAAAAATTGTGAAAATGCTTTATTTTGTCTTTAACCTTGTTTTAATTACATATAAAGGTATTTTGCAAAAGATAAGTGTAAGAGAAGCTCATATTTGTTTCATAGAACGGATTGAACATGAACAATAACAATAAGAAATGAACATACATATTAGTATTTGTTTGAGTCAAATGCTTGTATCGAGTCACAATGAATGTTTTGCAAGATATCCAGGTATTAAAACTTAGATTTTTCCAGAAATCTTTCGGAAACAAAATATAAAGAATTGTGTCAGATGTTTTCTGACGGTGTCAGGTTAAATCCTAACGGCGTCAGAAGTTATTTTCTGAAAAATTTTCCAGATTTTATTTTTCTGCTGGAATTGTAAAGTTTCATTAAGTCTTTAATTTTTAAACTCCAGTAATCTGCAAACATTTATTTTGCAAGCATTATATCTTACCTTGCTTTTTAGGATTTACTTTTATATAGAGTTCACCGCCGATTTTATGCGAGGTTTCGTGTTTATTTTCTTTGTTGTTTAACAGGTTATATTGGACAAGAAGATGATTATATTTCTAGAGTGATGCTTTGCAAGTTCATTTTCATGGAGGAGGATTTAACCATGTTACCATATTGTCCATACCGAGCGAATCAGGGGAGTATTAGTTTCTTTCATTTTCTTTTAACTTTACTTTTATATCTTTTAATTTGAACATTGGGGGCAATGTTCGACTTAAGTGTAAGAGGGTAAATTGGGATACATTAGAAACTACAACTTCGCTTGATTTTTTTTTGTTTAATAGTAGATGTGTGATAAAACTATGAGAAATACTTGTTAGGGTAATTTTAACACTAAATTTAAAATTTTTTGCAACATATAGGTGTGAAACTTTAGTCTTAATAAGCGTCTCATGAATAGGAGTTGTATGACTAGCACAAAAACTGTACCACTCAAAAATTTCCACCCCAAATATGTGAGGTTCGCCTTTAGATTTGTTAGAAAAAGCATTCATTATTAGTGCTTGAGAGTGTATCGGTAGTATATAGATTCTAGAACTTGTGTTAGCGATGCATCCCGAGACCGTTAGTGAGACTACATTCGTGTAGTTATGATTTACTACATGATAAGAGGCATTAGGATAACCCTTGTTTTAAACCTGTATTATAATTACGTTGACTTCATCGGTCAAGTAATTCTCCCACACCTTTGCATTGTACTCATTTTTAGTATACGATACCCCTAGTACACCCCTCAGAGCCTATTTTTTTCGTTTCTTACTTTAAGCATTTTACTTAAAGGAAGAATTTGTTTACAATCCACCCCCAAATGTACACCCAAATCGCCTTAGCCTACCTTGTATGCACTCATCTTTAGTGTATTATTGTTATTTGTTTAAACCCTTAGTTAATTGTCTAATTGATTATATGGTTGCTAAAGTCGAGATATATCTTGTACATATTGTTTTGGGACGATTGGGACTCATGGGTAAAGTACTAGTGTTATGGAGTAATGGAGAAGAACATCATTTATTACCCCCATATATACGTTAATGTTTTAAAGTACTCCAAGTGTTTCGATTATCTTAATTCGAGTCTTTATTTTCAATTATGTAAAAGTTCAAGTGTAAGGGGAGAAAGAGCCCCCTTGTTGTATTATTTTGAATGGTAGGGCAAGAATGTACGAAAAAAATCAAAAAACAAGAAAAATAAAAATAAAAAGTAGAATGTATGATACATTTTTAAGGGGTCATTTAAGCCCTAAATCGTGTTTTTATGATCAAATGTTACCTCAAATCGTTTCTTTTCTCATTTTAGGTACTTAGGGCGTGATTTCTGAAATATGGAGCATTTTGGAGCTTTTCAGATGTTTTTATGCTCAAGAATGAAGAAAACAAGAAAAGTCAAGTTTTCACACTTAACGGCGTCAGGCTTTGGAGCTGACGCCGTCACCTTATGATAAAAATGGTGGATTTTTAGCACATGACGCCCCAGAAGAAAATGTCAAGATTACACCAGACGGTGTCAGGTACAAAATTCTTAAGGCCGTCAGGTGTTAAGCTACTGAGAGACGGCCCAGATGGTTTAACAAGTGACAACGTCAGAAGTTCTCTTGGGCGATAGGAAACCCTAAAACACGACGTTCTGACGGCATCAGAAGCTATAACCTGATGCCGTCAGAGTTGTATCTCTATATATATTTTAGGATTTTTCATTCATAAAGAAGTGGGAACTTTTTGTACAAACCCTAGTCCGACTTTTGCAGTAAATTTAGGGTTTCAAACCCTCTTTTCTTCCATGTTCAATTATATATAAGTTCTTCCTTTAATCATTCATTATGTCTATGTGTTGTTTGATTAATTGTTTTTCTTTTCTTTACTTTAACATGCTAGCTTAGGTTTGTTTGTGTTTGCTTAGATCTAATGAAACCTAGTTATTGATTGTTGGTTTTTTGTTTTCCTTATTGTTTTGGTTGATTGACTCGCGTTAGGCTTGTGAAAACTGGCTAAATCTCCTATACGGTAACTAGCTTGAACAGCTTAAGAAACGTAATCGGATGTGTACAACGGTTTTATTGCTTGTATTTAATGCATGAGGGACTATTAAGGAGGCTATGTTAGGATACTAAACGTGTCGACATAGGAAGAGATAGAAACTCATAGGGTTGGGGAAGGCTGTACACACCCCCACGAATGGTATTAAGGAATACAATCCTTCAACTAAACAATTGTGGAATTCAACAAACCGATGAAAGATAACTAGGGATTAGTGAAATCTAAGTAAACACATTTCTTTTTACATAAGGAGTTCACCAACATTTACTTTTCATGTCATTTATTTTATTTTTCATATTAGTAGCTTTTTGGGTTAGTTGATTAGCAACTAATTCCACCCATCCTTCCAATACCCAAGATTTTACTTGCTTTCCATAAAATATAAAAGACCAAAAAGAATCATCCCTCACCTTTAGACCTAGTTGATCTAGCTTTCAATATTAACGACACTATTCCCCTAGAGAATGATCAATCCCCCAGTACCTACCACACACTATACTAAATCAGTCAGGTACACTGCCTGGAGGATTGCAAGCTTCTCAAGATCCCTTGAGAAGTAAAACATTTGGTGAGGCGCAATGCTCACATCAAGTTTTTGGCTCCGCTTTGGGGGAATAGTTATTGTTTAGGTTGAATTTTATCTCACTTAGGTCTACTTATTAGACTTCTATCTAGTGAGATTTTTATTTTATTTTTATTAGGTTTTCTGAAGTCTATCTTTTTCTTTGTATTCTTGTTTGTGATTTCTTCCGTTTGTTTCATGAATAACATCGATCATTTAATCCCTGTTATTCATGTATTTCGTCATAGAAACTTTCAACTACCCGTTCTGGCCCCTATTGGAGAAAATGAAAACCCACCAAATCTGTCACCCGACCATCACTTTAACAATAATTCTGTATGGATGAATCTGACCACGACACTAACCATGAAAATGGACCTTTTTATTATTCAGATTCCGATGAGGACTTAGGTGATGGTGAAGTAATTGATGATGTTAGGAGAGAAGAGGAAGCTGATCCTCTTAAGTATGTTGACCTGATGCGTGGTTTTGTGACCTTACAACAGGTTTTAACTCTCGAGGGATCTCAAGAGGCTTACAACCCCACCAGGTAGTGTACCTGACCGATGTAGTATAGGATTGTGGTAAGTACGGGGGATTGATCGTTCTCTCACAGGGAATAGTGTTCGTTAGGATAGAATAGCTAATCTAATAGGTCTAAGGGTGGAAGGAAGATTCTTTTTGTGTTTTTATATTTTTTAGAAAGCAAGTGAAATCTCGGTTTTGGAAGAAGGGCGGAATTAGTTGTTAATCAACTAACCCAAGTTTACTACTTTTGCAAATTAAATAAAATAAATATCTAAACTATTGTGNGTAGTATAGGATTGTGGTAAGTACGGGGGATTGATCGTTCTCTCACAGGGAATAGTGTTCGTTAGGATAGAATAGCTAATCTAATAGGTCTAAGGGTGGAAGGAAGATTCTTTTTGTGTTTTTATATTTTTTAGAAAGCAAGTAAAATCTCGGTTTTGGAAGAAGGGCGGAATTAGTTGTTAATCAACTAACCCAAGTTTACTAGTTTTGCAAATTAAAATAAAATAAATATCTACACTATTGTGGTTGTGAAAACAATATGGAGAAAATTGTGTTTACTTAGATTTCATTACTCCCTAACTATCTTTTACCGGTTAATTGATATGTATGTTACTTGTGTGGATGAAGGGTGTATTCCTAATAACTCATGGAGTGGCATACATATCTCTCCAATTCTATGAGCTCTTATCTCCTCCTATGCCATGCACGGCACAACCATAGGGATTGTAAACAGTGGCTCATGCGTTAAATACTACCTTAATAGCCTAGTATGCCTCGACTACATGTTTCCTAAGACGTTCAAGCACATTACCATAAAGGAGGTTGGCCAGTTTTCTTGAGCCTAACATCGATGAAACAATCATCCCAACAAACAACAACACACACCAATTAACCAATAATCAATAGTTAGGTTTCATTAGATCTAACCAAACACTAGAGAATTTAGCTACTCATGTTAATTGAAAGACAAGCAAGATAGATAGACAACCAACACATAGACATATTGATTGAATTAAAGTGAAGACTTATCTTTAATTAAGCACTAGGGTTCCAAGGGTTGGAGACCCTAAAAGTCACAGAAAATTCGTCTTTAGGGTTTGCCCTAAAAGTTCTCCACAAAGTTCCACACATAATGAATGAAAATTTGGAAANAAAGTTCCACCACATAATGAATGAAAATTTGGAAAATATATATAGAAAATAAGTTCGGACGGCGTCAGCTTATAGGGCCTGACGCCGTCAGCTCGCCGCTATTAGGGTTCTCGGATGGCCTAGATCCATTTGGGACGTGGTCAGCTTGTAAAACTCTCTGGGCCGTCTCTCTTTAACTTAACACGTGACGGCCAACATCTTCTAACACCTGACGCCGTCAGTTGTAAATTCTTGAAATCTTTCTGGCCTGTCGTTTGATAATTGAATTCCACTCTTTTGTCATCCTTACTGTGACATTTCTAAAAATTCATGTCTTATATTTTCAATAATAGTTTATTTAATAACTATCCTATTTTTAATAAATTAACTTCGTAGGAAGTTATCCGTGTACATCCAATTCATTCGACCACGACTATACTATGTCCACTCTACATTTCATGTACTCCACTATTTTTTTCTTTGTAATCCTAATATTAAAAAGTTACTTTCACTTTTATTTTGGGAACTAATTACTTAAAACTATCGAAAACGTATAACTACGAAAGCATTCGTAGTAATAAAGCAAAAGTTATTGAAAAACCCACTATCTATAAAAATTATATTTTTATAATTTTTACAATTGTATTTTGTCACAATTGTACCATTAAAAATTATTTTTAATTAACCCGGTACCCGAAAACGTCAAAACTACTCAAACTATGCACTAAACGGTACCCCGTAAAAACAAAATTTTATAAAATTATGACCACTCTCCCACCTTTGTGAGGGTGGCCGGCCTAGGAGGGTGTCCAAGGACACTTGGTGCCTCTTGGACACTAAAACACATTCCACTAAAACACCACTTCACCTAAATTCTTCTCATACATGCAAGAGTATATTTTAAATCAAATAAAAATTGCTACTCTCTTCCTTGCCTCCCTCCTTGCTCGTTCCATATCTAAGACACAAGAAGACCAAATATTTTGCAAGAATAACATTTTACAAGTAGTTATAAACATCCATTACAAGGTTTTGAAATATAAACCTATGGATTAGTTAGGGTTTTCTTCTTAATAAACTAGTAATCTTCCAAGTGAGTGATTCATTAAACTCTTCATGTTTTTGATATGTTCCTACATGTTCTAGTCAATTTTTACATGCATGCAAGTAGATGTAATTTGTACCACTCTAATCTTATGTTTTGTTAAACTTATGATATGTATATATGTAGTGTTTTGGTGTAGAGATGTTTTGATGTTATTTAGGAACCCATGACACCTTGAGGAGGTGTATGGTAGTTTATGGGATTGTTGGATTGGATTGATGGTGAAATTAGAATAGTTATAGGATGAGAAAACCATTTTTGACATTAAAAATAAGCTTCTGGTCATATTTTGAAAATACAGAAAACTCAGTAGGTTTGAACCCATTTTTGACCTAAGATAAAGAAAATACACTTTAAGATGAAGCCATGGCCGAAAGAACGGGTAAAAACGGGTTTATAACGAAAAAGTTATGCTAAAAACAAGTTATACCAAATTTATGTTTAACCATTTGAGACAGCCTGGACATTTTTATAAAATCTGGAAAACTCAGCAACTCATGACTTATTTTTGACAAGGTACTCAGAAAGTTAAGAATAAAAGGAAACCATTGCAAAAAGAACGGATTAAAATGAGTTTGAAACGAGAAATTTACGCTATAAACAAGTTACTAGTGTTTTCTTATAAAATCTGAAAATAGGTTGCTGATGTAATAAAGTCTTCAATGAAAACAGGTCCCTAACCTTCATTAAAATGTACCAACATGATAAAAATGTATTAGTACTTGTTTAGAGCTAACCGGGGATATAAAATTCTTGAAAAACGGACTTATAACGAATTAGTTAAGATTTTTCGAAAGTTATTGTTTCACTAAAAATACCAACAACAAGTAATATTCATTATTACCTTATACGTAGATGTAAAATTTTATTTTCAACAACAATATATTTTGAGTACATAAGAGTGGTATAAATGACATATACATTTGCATTCATAACATTTTTTTTTATTAAATCTAAGTTAGAAAATATTTAATCATGATAGGTTGCGGATTGTGAACGCGCCTTATTTGACACATCCATTCCTTACTCTTAGCTCCAACACTACAAGTGAGTTTATAGCCTCGCTTTTAATCTTTTAAATGATTTATAAACCTCGCGAGGGGGATACATGCTAGTTTTACAAAACGAATACAAGTAGCTTTTTGGTATGCTTGACCCGAATACATGATTATAAGATAATGAGTAACTCTTGCCAATTAAGTCCCCATCATGAACCGTTAATTTTGTGTAAACGCTAATATTATAAATATGCATATTGGGCATTGACCAGCCTGGCCGAATGAGTAGCTCTCATCTTTCAACGGTCATATAATATTGAGAATATGAGGTAAATGGCAAATATTACCCTACCGGGGCAAATGATAAACTTGGTTAAGGTTCGGTTTCATGAGCTCTATGTTATAATCTAATAACCGACAAGTACTGATCATACTTGTTACCCGATGAATGATTACTTGTATTCACTTTATTATTACTAAACTCTATAAATTCACTCAACATTATTTGTTGACTTTTAGCATGTTTTATCTCAGGTCCGTAAGTACCTCAGCTTGGATGGGCCGCGCAAGGAAAGATTATCGATTAAAGATGGCTCATGTTTTTAAATGTTTATGTTCTAAAATATTAAAGACTTTTATTATCATTGTATCTTTTGAACTTGTAAACTTTTGGGACTTCTTGTAAAACATAATAACCTTTCATGGTTTATGTTTATTAAATATTTCATGTATGAAAACTTGTTTATTATGTTTGTACTATGTGATCGATATATAGCACCTCATGTCCCTTCCGCTGCAAACCTGAAAATGGGGGTGTTATAGATTGGTACCAGAGCACAAATTATAGTGAACTAGGTCTTTTTATTTTTAAAAACCTAGACTATAATCGTTTTTTTTTTTTTTAAAAATCATGAGCTTCCATCTTGTCCGATATCCATGCGCGCCTACTCCCGAGCTTCCTATTTTTCCCTCGTATATATATATACATCTTGATCATGCTATACTAGAAATAATTATAAGTGTTATAATTGTTTTCTATCTTATTCGATAATCCGTGAAATATCACTTCTTATATATTTAAATTTTACGTATAAAACTTCTTGTTGTATTAATAAAAATTTTAAATTTTGTCTAAAAATTTAATCTACACAACTCTTTGATTGCACCATTGTTGTTCATATGCGCACAATAAATATTATCATTTATACATGTAATATTTATTAAACTCTTGCTTATCGATGTAACAACCGTTATTTTATTCATTTACTTATGTCAAAACATTATTTTTATAATAATATTTTTCTCCATATTCTAACTTTATATATATATGATTTTTCAGATTTGTCATGGCACTCCCGATTCCTCCTAATCAAGCGTTAGATCTTTTGGAAGTCGAGCCAGCTCAGCCCGAGCTTGCACCCGCTCAACCTCTACCTCCACTACCTAATCACCTTCATCCCGATCTTGAGGATGAAGATGAAGAGGAACCATTTGAGGATGAAGAGGAAGAAATAGAAGAGCAAATGTTCCAAGATGTAAGTTCTGATGAAGAAATGGATGAACCTGAACTAATTCATCCGTATGAGGCACCTGGTTCGCCTTATCCACCACCTCCACTATCGGATACTTCTTCTGATTCTGAACCGGAAACTGATGAGATTGCTACTGTTGGTACTATTACACAAGTACCACTTGCTAGACGTATGTTTCCTAGAGGTATTTATGAGAGAGGTGGATCATCCTCTTCTGCTCCTATCATTTATGAGGCCGAAGAACTCGTGCCTAGTTACATGAGGAGAGATATCAACTCTCTTTATGGAAAGGTTAAGGTACTAGAAAGGCAAATGGTGGTGAGAGAACTTGAAGGAGAACGTTCTTTATCTAGGGATAGACTTGCACATAACCGCATGAATTTACTTGATCTTGATTTGGGTTTAGTAGAACGACAACAAGATAAGAATAAGAGTGAGGTTGATGTGTTGGGGAAACGTGTTCGAGAATGGGATGATGAGGGATTAAGGGCTGAAAATAAGAAGTTAAAACATAAGTTAGAAGATGTTGAGTTGTCTCGTGAGTTTGATCGTATGACAAACGAACGTCTGGAGAAAGATCTTTATGAGATGAGGCGATGGGCCTATGATCATTGGGAAGAGATGATCCGATTGGGTTACGATGAGGAGAGATCATGTGATGTCACCGATGTGCTAGCGGTGTATGGGGAGACCTTACCACCCGAGCCACGTGGATCACCTCGTGACCATTAGTAGTTTATGTACTTGTACTTCTTTTGTTGTATCTCATGGATCACCTCGTGACCATTAGTAGTCTATGTATTTGTATTTCTCTTGTTGTATTTCGTTGTTCTTCTTCCATCTTGTAAATTACTATTAGTTAGTAACTAGTATCATCGAATGTAATGACTTCGTCATATTTTGTAATACGAACCAACAATGTATTAATCTTTTGTAATGAATGATGAAGTTATATTCTCTTAAATTCTATTCTATATTGTTGTGAAATCTTTCATATTCAATTTAATAATGCATGACTATATTTATGTCATTGTATAAATACTCATCAAAATTTTCTTGTGTTGTGATAGAATCATGCCACCAAAGAAGATGTCTAACGCAGAAATTCGAAAGCTAGTCGCTGACAGTGTTGCCCAGGCTTTAGCCGAGGATCGTGCCGCAAGGGTTAATGACGCTGGGGCTGCCGGTGGCGGTGCTGGAGCCGCTGGGGCTGCAACTGGCGCTGTAGTGCGTGGTTGCACTTATAAACAATTTCTGGGTTGTGATCCTATTAAGTTTAAGGGAACTGAAGGGGCGGTTGGATTGATCCGCTGGTTTGAAAGTGTCGAGAACACGTTCATACTTAGTAAATGCTCAAAAGATTGCAAAGTTCAATACGCCGTGGGTACTATGATAGAATATGCTAAGTCTTGGTGGAACTCGTACGCTCAAGCCATCGGGATGGAAAGAGCCTATGAAACTACATGGACCGATTTCAAGAAAATGGCAACTAATAAGTTCTGTCCTCGTAGTGAAATAAGGTTGCTTGAAACCGAGTTTTATGATTTTAAAGTGAAGAATTATGATATCGAAACTTACATCCGGAGGTTTCAAGAGTTGAAGGCTTTGTGTCCTAGTATGGTACCGAATTTCGAGAAGGAAATGGAAGCTTTTCTTAAGGGTCTTCTAAGAAGCATTAAGGGAGACGTGACATCCTCTAATCCACAAACTCTAGATGCAGCTATTGTTATCACTCAAAAGCTTATGGCTCAAGTGGTAGAGTATGGAATGGCTCAGAATGCGAACAACAATAACAACAACCATCAGCACAAAAGAAAGTGGGATGATGACAAGAAAGGAAACAACAACAACCAGGGTCACAACAATGATCACCATCAACAAAATAAAAGACAAGAGAATGCGAAGGCAATGACTGATGCTCCAATTGGAAAAGGTGGATATGCTGGAAATTATCCATATTGTAATCGTTGCTAGAAACATCACTCTGGTTACTGCAATGTGAAATGTACCGCTTGTGGAAAGAACGGTCATATGGAAATCGATTGTAAGGGTAAGGCTACCGCTACTGGTGCGAATACACAGCCAATTATAACTTGCTATGGCTATGGGGAGAAAGGGCACAAGAGTAACAATTGTCCAAACAAGGGAAATGATAAAGGTGAGGTGGTAACTTGCTATGGCTGTGGGGAGAAAGGGCACAAGAGTAACAATTGTCCGAACAAAGGAAATGATAAAGGTGGGAATAATTGTGCTAAGGCGTATGCAATGGGAGAGCAGCAAGGCCCGAATGTTGTGACGGGTACGTTTCTACTCAATAATCATTATGCTAAAGTTTTATTTGATTCGGGTTCCGACAAGAGCTTTGTGTCCACTAGTTTTAGTGTGCTGATAAATATTAACCAGATTAAGTTAAACTATAGTTATGAAGTAGAATTAGCCGATGAGAAATTGGTTAGTACCAACACTATTCTAAAGGGTTGTACCATAATTCTAGCGAACCATCCATTTAGTATTGACCTCATGCCAATTGAACTTGGTACTTTTGATGTCATTATTGGAATGGATTGGTTATCTTACCGAAACGCGGCAATTATTTGTAGTGAAAAGATTGTTCGCATCCCACACAACAACAAAACACTAATAATCGAAGGCGATAGAGGCAAGTCTCAATTAAAAGTCATATCTCGTATCAAGGCTCAAAAGTACATTGGACAAGGGTGCCAATTGTATCTAGCACAAGTGACAGAGAAGGGATCAATCGAAAGACGATTAGAAGATGTACCGATTGTCCGCGATTTTTCGGAAGTGTTTCCCGACGATCTACCGGGACTTCCACCACATCGACAAGTAGAGTTCCAAATTGAATTAGTGCCCGGCGCTGCACCTGTGGCACGTGCACCTTATCGTTTAGCACCATCAGAAATGAAGGAGCTATCGGAACAACTACAAGAATTGTCGGAGAAAGGATTCATTCGACCGAGCTCGTCGCCTTGGGGAGCTCCGGTGTTGTTTGTGAAGAAGAAAGACGGGTCTTTTCGTATGTGTATCGATTACCGCGAGCTTAACAAGTTGACGGTCAAAAATCGTTATCCACTCCCTAGGATTGACGATTTATTTGATCAACTTCAAGGCTCAAGTGTATATTCCAAGATTGACCTACGATCAGGTTACCATCAGCTCCGCATCCGAGAAAAAGACACTCCAATTACTGCATTTAGAACTCGGTATGGTCACTACGAGTTCCAAGTGATGCCGTTTGGATTGACAAATGCACCAGCGATATTCATGGACTTGATGAATCGAGTGTGCAAACCGTACCTCGACAAGTTTGTAATTGTATTCATTGATGATATTCTGATTTACTCCAAGAGCAAGGAGGAACACGAAGAACACTTGAAGATTATTTTGGAGTTACTCAAAAAGGAGCAATTGTACGCCAAGTTCTCGAAATGTGAATTTTGGCTAGAATCTGTACAATTTCTCGGCCATGTGATCAATAGTAAAGGTGTTCATGTGGATCCTTCGAAGATTGAAGCTATCCAAAATTGGACTGCACCGAAGTCACCAACAGAAGTGAGGCAATTCTTAGGACTTGCTGGCTATTATCGAAGATTCATTGAAGGTTTTTCTATAATAGCCAAACCTCTTACCAAGCTGACCGAGAAGAATAAGAAGTATGAGTGGGGTAAAGACGAAGAAGAGGCTTTCCAAACATTAAAACAGAAACTTTGTAGCGCACCTATCTTGGCATTACCGGATGGGGCGGAAGATTTTGTAGTCTATTGTGATGCATCGAATAAAGGTTTTGGAGCAGTATTGATGCAACGACAAAAGGTCATAGCATATGCTTCTCGACAATTGAGAACTCATGAAGAAAACTATGTGACCCATGATCTAGAATTGGGTGCTGTAGTTTTTGCTCTTAGACTATGGAGACACTACTTGTACGGTACGAAGTGTACGGTGTATACAGATCACAAGAGTCTCCAATACATCCTTGATCAAAAAGAGCTTAACATGAGACAACGAAGATGGATCGAACTCCTAAGTGATTACGATTGTGATATTCGTTATCACCCAGGGAAAGCAAACGTGGTGGCTGATGCCTTGAGCCGAAAGGAAAGGGCAAAACCATTACGTGTTAGATCCTTGGTTATGACAACCACAATTCTCCCGAAGTTACCGGAACAAATTCTTAAGGCTCAAGAAGAAGCAATAAAAGAAGAAAATGTGAAAGCCGAGAATCTCGGGCAGGGGATCAAACCAATATTTGAGACTCGTCCCGATGGAACCCGATGTTTTGGTAATCGTGTTTGGTTACCGTTATTTGGAGGTTTGAGAGACTTAATCATGCACGAGTCTCACAAATCCAAATATTCTATTCATCCGGGTTCAGATAAGATGTACCACGATCTGAAACAACTGTATTGGTGGCCCAATATGAAGGCTGAGATTGCCACCTATGTTAGCAAGTGCCTAACTTGTGCGAAAGTGAAGGCGGAACATCAAAAGCCAGCCGGTTTTCTTCAACAACCCGATATTCCTATTTGGAAATGGGAAAGAATCACCATGGATTTCATCACTAAGCTTCCTAGAACTCCAAGTGGGTATGATGCAATTTGGGTCATTGTGGATCGCTTGACGAAATCTGCTCATTTCCTACCAATAAAAGAGACTGATGGTATGGAGAAACTTGCTCGGCTATACTTGAAAGAGATTGTTTGTAGACATGGTGTGCCTATTTCAATTATATCCGACAGAGATAGCCGATTTACATCGGGGTTTTGGAAGTCACTTCAGAAGGCGTTGGATACGAATTTAGATATGAGTACGGCGTACCACCCGCAAACGGATGGTCAAAGCGAGCGAACAATACAAACTCTAGAAGACATGCTAAGGGCGTGTGTGATTGACTTTGGAAGTAGTTGGGATCGACATTTACCATTAGTCGAATTCTCCTACAACAATAGTTATCACGCAAGCATCAAGGCTGCACCGTTCGAAGCTCTCTACGGACGAAAGTGTAGATCACCCGTTAGCTGGAGTGAGGTTGGAGATACTCAACTCACAGGGCCAGAAATGATTCGTGAAACAACGGAGAAGATTGTTCAAATCAAGAACCGTTTGTTAACTGCCCGTAGCCGCCAGAAAAGTTATGCCGATGTTAGACGCCGACCTTTGGAGTTTAATGTAGGTGATAAAGTTATGCTCAAGGTTTCGCCATGGAAAGGTGTAATTCGTTTTGGTAAGCGTGGAAAGCTAAGTCCACGATATATCGGACCATTCAAGATCTTAGCTAGAGTTGGTCCGGTGGCGTACAAATTAGAGCTACCTGAAGGACTTCAAGGCATTCACAACACTTTTCACGTTTCTAACCTCAAAAAGTGTTTGTCGGATGAAAGTCTTATCATTCCATTAGAAGAACTTTGGATCGATGACAAGCTACACTTCATAGAAGAACCGGTAGAGATCATGGATCGTGAGGTAAAACAACTCAAGCAAAGTCGCATCCCTATTGTCAAGGTTCGTTGGAATACCCGGCGAGGACAAGAGTATACGTGGGAGCGCGAAGATCAAATCCGGGGAAAGTATCCTAATCTTTTCACTGATGAGCCGTCAGGAGATAAAACGAGTTAAGCTCCGGGACCGAGCTCTCTTAAGTGGTACGTGCTGTGACATTTCTAAAAATTCATGTCTTATATTTTCAATAATAGTTTATTTAATAACTATCCTATTTTTAATAAATTAACTTCGTAGGAAGTTATCCGTGTACATCCAATTCATTCGACCACGACTATACTATGTCCACTCTACATTTCATGTACTCCACTATTTTTTTCTTTGTAATCCTAATATTAAAAAGTTACTTTCACTTTTATTTTGGGAATTAATTACTTAAAACTATCGAAAATGTATAACTACGAAAGCATTCGTAGTAATAAAGCAAAAGTTATTGAAAAACCCACTATCTACAAAAATTATATTTTTATAATTTTTACAATTGTATTTTGTCACAATTGTACCATTAAAAATTATTTTTAATTAACCCGGTACCCGAAAACGTCAAAACTACTCAAACTATGCACTAAACGGTACCCCGTAAAAACAAAATTTTATAAAATTATGACCACTCTCCCACCTTTGTGAGGTGGCCGACCTAGGAGGGTGTCCAAGGACACTTGGTGCCTCTTGGACACTAAAACACATTCCACTAAAACACCACTTCACCTAAATTCTTCTCATACATGCAAGAGTATATTTTAGATCAAATAAAAATTGCTACTCTCTTCCTTGCCTCCCTCCTTGCTCGTTCCATATCTAAGACACAAGAAGACCAAATATTTTGCAAGAATAACATTTTACAAGTAGTTATAAACATCCATTACAAGGTTTTGAAATATAAACCTATGGATTAGTTAGGCTTTTCTTCTTAATAAACTAGTAATCTTCCAAGTGAGTGATTCATTAAACTCTTCATGTTTTTGATATGTTCCTACATGTTCTAGTCAATTTTTACATGCATGCAAGTAGATGTAATTTGTACCACTCTAAAATTATGTTTTGTTAATTTTATGAGATATATATATATATATATATATATATA
>LBNU01033895.1:174648-187586 GCA_014162995.1 Artemisia annua
AATCCATCATCTTCTTCTTTGGCTTAGATGCCATTCACTGAGAGTCCGCCTCACTGAATGGAAAACCTTTCTTCGTTAGGCTTGTTCTAAACATCCTGAAGATGACTCACTGAGTGACTGTTCACTCAGTGACTTGATTATGTTTAAGGGAATCCAACACTTAGGTTATTTTATGTTCAAATCCTAGTTAAGGAACGCTTGGGTACTTTCAGTGACCCAACAGTATCATAAGTCAAATAAAATGAAGCATCATAGATATATCAAGCATAAACAAATCATAAGATAATCAAGAGCACATATCAACAAAGGCGTGTCTACCAGAGCCACTCGAATAGACACATAGAAACATAAGGAAGCCAGGAGCCGACCTACCAGAGTCACTCAAATAGGTCTCCTACACATAATCACATATCCGTCAAATCATAAGTTGTACAAGGAGCTGCAGACTCCATTGTACCAGAAGTGAAAGGGGTACAAGGCACGTACAGCCAGTCACTAAGCCATAACATATCATATAATATCATACAAATCCTAGGATGCATCCATACGCTTCCTGAAACAGAATACATATACAAGTGCAAGACTATGCATATATATAAAAGAATGGCCATAACTGCGCAATAATCATATAATCATATCATAACAGAATGGAACGTTGGGGACTAATCACACCGCCCCAGAGAGTGTCATGCCATCGGTGCCTCGATGACATGGCCATGGTACTTCCATGACTAGAATAAAACTCGTGCATACTAACATACATATCAGAACAAAGTTATCCATAAACAAAGCAATCATAGAATATCAATCAGAATATATCAACAGAATCTCATATCAGTGAGATAGTAATCAGATCATCATAACAAACAGAATCCCATCAAAGGATAATATCAAATGAATCATATCATAGCAAACGAATCAAAGTCAAAGGATCGAAAGTCATGAGATCAGAACCCTTAATGAAATAGGGTAGAATATTTGTACCTTTTTTTTGGGTGAATCATCTATACCTTTTTTTTTGGGTAAAAGGGATTCACCCTGGTAAAATATATTAATCACAGAAAATTAAGTACAATGGAATGTGGCTGAAGTACCACATTAACCACAAGCAATGCTTGAACAACCTCTACCCACTAAACGCTTGTGAAAGGCCACAAAGCAATACAAACTAAAGACATACAGTAACTAAATCACCAATTGGAAACATCCAATGCAGGAAACATGAATCACCACAAGTATCCATAAACCGCTTCGACGGAGATTGATGAACCAACTGAGACCGCCTCCTTAAAAACCTCTCCAAGAAAAAACATTGGGGGAAAACCTTGGAGGAGGGAAAAAAAAGTGCAACTCTCAATTGGATCTCCACCGAACAATCCAAACAGCCAAAGGCAACTTCCAAAGAGACCTCATCTTCAAACAAAAACCAGCGATGAATAGACATCATGAATGCATAAGAGAAGGAGGCAACTTCCACACGCTCAAAAGATCTTTCACGTTCGCTCTCTTCTTAAATCTGCAAGTGAGAAGCTTGAGCCGAACCGTGGACTTGATGAAATCAATCACTTGAGCTTCCGATCTTTTTTGCTTCTTGAATATCCTATGGTTTCTTTCTTGCCAAATAATATAAGAAGTTGCTGCAAACAAGAGCTTAGAAACAACACTTCGGGTAGACCTTGACTTCGCCGAAATAACGAGGAAATTAAAAATAGCATCCAGCGAAGAAGTCATAGAACCAAAACCAGCAAACACCTTCAAAGAATCCCAAACCTGAGAAGAAAACATACAATCAAAGAAAAGGTGATCATGAGAATCAGGTTGCAAATTGCAACAAAATATTATTGTTGTTAGCATCCTGCAGCCTCAACATATCCTGCGTCTTCAGTCTCCTTTTGATAACCAGCCAAAGATTAAAAGCATGTCTAGGAATCCTATGAGAAAACCAAACAACATGAAACCACTCAACCGTATCACCCCGGGGTCTAATACAATCCCAAACCAGCGAGACCGAAAAATTCTTAAAACTCCCATCAATAGTGCGCCAAACTAATCGATCATCCGTATGATTAGCCAACTGAGGAACCGTAATCGAACTAAGATGCGGGTACCGAACTTCCCATTGAGCGGGCCAAGCCCAACTATCCCCAGAAATAATATCCCTAACCGTATGTCACACCTCGCCAAGGCGGAAACGCGAGTGTGTAACTTCATGGATATCATCACAACACCTGGTGTCTAAATAGAGAAATACTACATGCACATAAGATAGAGCAAAGTACAAACACAAAGTGTTGTAACAATACCCCAAAATAAAATAACCAAACCAAATCTCCAAAGGTATCTTCACAAAATCAAACAAATTCATATCCAAACACATAGATACTTCATTCTCAAATGCAACCAAAGTCTCTTCTAGTCACTTCCTTCTATCTTATCCTTAGAATGCTCACCTGAAAATGATGCTTAAAACGTCAACATAATGTTGGTGAGATTCATAGGTTTAAGACTCACATTCACACTCAAGGCAACCAGTTCACTGTGATTATAAAACATAGCTGGATAAATAATATAAAGTTATCATACAAACTACATGTACCCATAAATCAATCATCACACAAAAGGCAACCATCGGGCCGGCACGTGACCCCCGCTCCAAATCACATCATCAATTGGGTCGCATGCGCGAGTAACAGGATAAGCATCCTCCCAATTGGATCTCATATCAACCATACAGCACAATAACGAGTAGGAGTATTACTCTCCAATTGGATACTCCCCTCCAATTGGACCACACAGCATTATCACATATCATTCAACACATAGCATGCATACGATAACATTATTAGTCCAAGCCTTTTTAAAACCACACGCATAATCACAGTAACTCAAACCATTTAAGAAAAGCATCATTCCCATCCCAATGTTTAAAACAAAGTAAAAAGTATGGGACTACGAACTCACCTTAACTCTGCAGCTTCCAACAATTCACAATCACAATCTAAACAACACACAAATAAATACACATTACATATGGCCAAGCTAAAAGCTATAACCCATGTAATATTCATATGATGGATGTCTAAGGTTCATATGATCCACCATGGATCTCCTAGACTCCATACCAAACACTAACAACCATTAACACTCACTAAATCCCGTGCACTTATAATTTCAGAAAACGCAGAATTTTAGGGTACATTCACCCACATAAAATAATGACCATACAAGCTTAAAAACTCACACCAAAAATTCCCCATGGTCTCTCATAAGCATACAAGCTAATCCCAGAAGCCCATGGTCTAATAACATACACAAGTGCCCATAAGAAAATCAAACTTGTTAACTATCCAGATTCGGATCTGAACGTACACCAAAAGTTTTTGATTTTATAAAAATACTTCCACAACTTTTTATCGCGAATACTTTTCGTGGGAGTCTAACATAACCTAAAACTTAATTTTTCCAAAAGGGATAACCTTAATAACACTTTTTTATCCACTAAACACCATCAAACCTTTACCCAAATTCTGTCTCGGTTTAACAGCTTTGACACCTTATCTCGTAAAAATCAAAAGACTAACTTCCCGAACTCGAAATCAGTCGTGGTTGTACTTTTTGAAAAGCTCTTTCTTTGAACTACAATTTAGAGTTAAAATTCGTGATCTAACTCATTACCAACTATTAAATAACTTTGTATCTTTACAGCCCTAACTTTCTGTCCAAACCCTAACTCATTAACTAACGCGTTTAATGACCAAATCTCTTTACCAATCATCATAATATCACTAATTATTAATCTCATCATGTTTAATAACATTAATTTACAGAAGTTTACAAACCCTAGATCCATCATAATTAATATCACCTGAATTGAATTAATAATTAACCAATTATATGAAAACTAGTAACAAAAGTATACCTTGATCTTGGTTTTAGCTTCAATAATAAAAACCCTAAGTTTTCTTGACCTCCTCCTCTCTTGGTCGATCATAATATGCAGGGAAAAGGGTGTTTGGGTCGTGGGTTTTGGTATATAAGGGTAGGGGTTGGG
Source organism: Artemisia annua (assembly GCA_014162995.1). Classification (NCBI taxonomy): domain Eukaryota; kingdom Viridiplantae; phylum Streptophyta; class Magnoliopsida; order Asterales; family Asteraceae; genus Artemisia; species Artemisia annua. The sequence continues at coordinate 178,700 of LBNU01033895.1, forward strand.
CTTGTTTAGGCTGGATTAGGATTCCTTTTGACTAGGTGTTATAATTGGACTCAAACTTTGTTTCCTTTTTCCCCTTTTAAACCCTTTAGCCGATTTTCCCCTCCTCCCATATTATTTTATATCTTTTTTTATTAAATTAAATTATTACTCTCATAACCTTATATTTTTTATATTTTATGCGAACCCACAACGAAACCTAACGTCTTACGCGATAAACCTTCATTTTACGACAAACCGGAAAAATAATCATTTTCAAAACAAAGTTTCCAAAAATAGAATTCCATACTCTTTTTAAATATAACTCATGAAAACAACCTTCCCGTAACTTACTAACGCTCAAATACTCGAACGAAGACTTGTTACGCAAACCGCAAAACACCAAAACTACATAATTCACTTCTACACCACAAAGGTGTTCAAAATGAATTTATCCAAACTAACACAATTCAAAACATATCAACAACCTTACACGCAAAGTGATTTAGTGCCACACTCATACTTATCATAGCTATATCTCACATATCTCACACATATACCACACAGAAACACTTAATTCACACCAAACAAAGTTAAATGAATCGAGACTATTAGTCAAACCAATCTGCTAAAATCACGGTTGTCACACCGTAGATCCTAGGGAAAACCCCGCACGATGAATATCCCGAGAAGAAACAATACACGATAAGGGGCAAACATCACACCAAGAATCGAACCAAGCTGAGGTCTTTAAACTGTTTCCTAACTTATACCATACGAATCTATGAATAAGAGGCCGAATCTATAAAATCTTACGCCAACTCTAAGGTTATAAACGTGAATCCATTTAACCCAAAGGGATTCCTTCCCTGTAATAATGCTCCAAATATGCGAAGAAATCAAGGCATTATTAAAAGAATCAAGCCTTCTAATACCAAGACCCCCTTCCTACCTAGGTAAGCAAACAACATCCCAAGCAACTTTCGATTTACCTTCCCGCGGCTCACCATGACACCAAAGAAACCCTCTCAAGCTGCTCAAGATCATGAACAATACGAGTCAGGAGAATAAAAACCAAAGCCCAATAAATATGCATAGAAGAAAGCACCGATTGAATTAATTGTAACCGACCAGCAAACGAAAGAGAGTTATTCCTCCAATCCTTAATACGATTAGACAACCTCTCAACCAGCTCTTTACAACCTCTATAAATCAACCTAGTAGTAACAAGAGGCACACCAAGATATTTGACCGGAAGAGCCCCTTCTTCAAATGGAAGAACCTGAAGAATAGCAATCTTGACGTGATAAAGAACATTACAGAAATAGGCTGTACTTTTAGGCAAACTCGGAGTAAGACCAGATGCTAACTTAAACTCATCCAACGCATCCATAAAACTTTGGCCGAATGGACATCACCATGGGCAAAAAGAAACAAATCATCAGCAAAACACAAGTTAATGATATTCAAATTAGAGTAGTTGTGATGAAAAGTAAAAGAATCAGCCAAACGAACCCGTCGATGCAACATGAGAGTAAGGACCTCCATAACAAGAGTAAAAAGGTACGAAGACAAAGGATCACCTTGCCTCAAACCCCTCTTACCCTTAAAATAACCATGTAACACACCATTAACACTAATCGAGAAAGAGGTCGACGTAACACATTCCATAATCGATTCCACCATACGCGCATGAAAACCAAAACCAATCAGAATACTCCTTAAAAAATTCCAATCAACCGTATCATAAGCCTTTTGAATATCAACTTTAAAAGCACATCGACCGGGCCCCCGATCCAAATGATAATTATGCATAAGCTCCTGTGTAAGGAGAATATTATCCGAAATCCTTCTACCGGAACAAAAGCAGATTGATTTAAACTGACTAACGATGTTAAACTCTCCTTGATACGGTTGGCAATAATCTTGCTTATACATTTATACATAACATTGCAGCAAGAAATAGTAGTTTGATTAACTTCTTTAAGAAGCTTACCGTTAATGAAAAACTCTTTTTTGGGTAAAGGGCATTCCAGCCGGTAAATTATATTACACCAAAAAATCGTTTAAGTACAATGGAATGTGGCTGAAGTACCACATTAACCTCAAGCAACGCTTGAACATCCAACTAAAAACGCTTGTGACAGGAAACTAATGAAAAACTCTTGCACCACTTTAATAACATTGATAGAAATAATATCCCATGCACCTTTAAAGAAAGTCACAGAATACCCATCAGGACCCGGAGACTTATCATCCCCCATCGAAAAAGTACAATCCTTAACCTCTTGAGCCGTGACACTCCGCATCATATGAGCAGCAACAACGGGATCGAGAGAAGTGAGAAATAGATCATTATCATCAAACAGAACAGAATACCCCTCTTGACCAAGAAAAGAAGTGAAATGACTAACGAAAGCATTAGGGACCTGGTCTTGATCAAAACGAACCCCATCATTATTACAAACAGAATCAATCCGGCTCCTAGCTTTGCGACTCTTGACCACTTTATGGAAATAAGCAGTTAGCGTCCCCCACACGAAGCCACTCAATTTTAGCTTTTTGCTTAAGAAATCGCTCTTCCAAAAGAATGGCTTCATTGTAAGCATTAAGATAAACCGCTTCCTCTTCTCTAAACTCCACATTAAGAGGATCCATATCAAGAGCCCGTTGAACCGTATCCAACTCATGATGAAGTTTAACAACTTTCTCATGAATATTCCCTTCATTAAACAAAAGACCGCGAAGCGGCTTCTTCAATACCTTAAGCTTATGAACAACACGGTACATGTAAAATCCACTAATACTCGTATCCCAACACTCCTTAACCTTCATTTTAAATCGAGGATTCTGCACAACAATGTTAGAGAATTTAAAAGGACGAGGTTTAAAAGTAAAGGATGTAGGAATAGTAAGAATAGCCGGGGAATGATCCGAGATCCGATAGGGCTGGAAAATAGCATGAGTACCAATAAATAAATCTGTAAATCCAAGATTGGTCAAGATGCGGTCAATCTTCTTAAGCGTACCATCCATCCCTTTCGGCTTCTGATTCCATGTAAATTGCAGCCCCGAACGATTCACATCAGAAACCTCAATCTCATCCACACACTCTTTAAATTCCCTCATAGCAATATCAATAACGGACGATCCCTCCAATTTATCTTCTAAATTAAGAGCTGAATTAAAATCACCAAGAATACACCAAGGGCGATACCGAACATAATGCTTATGCAACTTAAGATTATCCCAAAGAAGACACCTATGAATATATCGGTTATGAGTATAAATAAACGAACAAAGAAGCTCTTTCTTGTCTACCTTAAACCGAATACATGTATGAATAACCTGGTCATCCATGGAAACCACATTAAGATCAACCTAATCTTGGTTCCACCGCAAAACAATCCTAGAACCTTTCGAACATAAATGCCCATTAGAAGTCCAATCCCAATTGCGGAAAACTTTAGAACACAGAACATCAAGCCGCGACCTAGAAACATGAGATTCAAGAATCGCGCAAACAGAGAGCTTATTTTCACTAATAACCTATCGAACCTCATTTTGTTTAGGGGATAGGTTCATTTCCCTAATGTTCCACGAAGCGATGCTATACATGGGAAACACTAGTAGAGGAAGTGCTTGCTTCCTTATTATTGTTAATATCATCCTTAGAGATACCCGAATCATCTTTCATATCAATAGTCTCATCCACTTCACTATCACTATCAATACCCAATTTAGAACCACCCGAATCAGTCGACACGATCCCATCATTTAATTCATAAATATCATTTTGTAAAACATCATATGAATTCCTCAAAGAGACCAGATCAATATTATCATGAAAATACTTCTTTTTACCTTGCACCTCCTTAACGGGCTGATTTTCCTGAGTATTAGTAACAATATTATCATTAGGAGCCCTTTGAGGATTTTTACCCTTATCAACTTCAGGTTCCACAAGCACGTTAGGTTTAGGATCCTTGTTAACATTAGAATTGGACATTCCTGAGTTTGCTTGAGACGTTGAGGCTCCATCCGCATTGGTCTTAACAACCGGCCTATAATAGAATGACACCTTAGGCTTTTGAAATCGCACACCATCCACATGTCTATTACCCGTCTGTTTACCTTTACCTTTTCCCCTATTCACAGCAGTAAAACTATCATCATTAACCACTGGTTTTTCAACCGTTTTAACCCTTTTAGGACAGCCATTATCATCATGATCAAATATCTTACATGTTTCACATCTAGGAGGCTTCCATTCGTATTCAATCTCAAGCGTTTCGAATGAATGACCAGGTCCGTTTGGGTAAGGAATCGCCACCACAATAGAGTCAAGCAATGCTGTCAACGACGAGACTTCCACAAGAACCCGTGCATAAGAGTTATGGCCCCAAGATTTAAGACACATGGTACTCGTATAGGCATCTAACATAAAATATATGTACTTTAAACCGCCAACGAAACCATATCATAACATAAGAATAGGAAGTCACTCCTTCTTCAGCGAATCTACATGAATTAATGATCGGCTTATTGTTAATAACTTATTTTAAATCAGATTACTCGTTTAGTTGGCTTCCCATTTTTAGTAACTTTCCATTTATAGCAGCTTTCCAATAGTAGTAACTTAGTACCTTAAGGTTATAATTGATAATTAAATAATTGAAGGGTTAAAATAACCAATATAATAGTTTAGGGTTAAATATATCAATTTACTAAAGTTTAGGGTTATAATATAATTTTTGAAGGTTTAAATATGTCATATAATTAACTTCGGGGCTTATACGATAAATTATATCAAAATAACAATTTTAGAACTCTGACGTTTTATAATGTATTTAAACATACTCTCGACATTAGTTAAGACCGCGACGACCAAAAATACAATCATGAACATATATACTCACACGACTCACATTTATGTATATACCCGACACAATATACACTCTCATGCATACACACACAATTCACACCCAAGTATACCTTGTTAACTCATTTCACATATTCATTTCTACATTATACATGCGTAATACCACACACTGTTTTGTTAACCAGAATTCCCACATGTCTTGCATGCATTCACACGTAATCTATTAACTGATCTATGTATATGTTTGTACAATGTTCCAAAGACCCTACAAACTAACACACCCATGCATGCACATATGGCGACACCCACATGTTATACCCACAAACAAATTTAATGAGCCAAAAACATATTGCATAATATCACATATAATCATTATTTCCCGAAAATAAAATACGTACCCTCATCTTTATTTTCTTAGGTTTATTTCCAGATCTTAACTCATACGACACCCAAAAGATACACAATTTAGTTTCATAAGCCTCTCGTTACACATAAAACACGCATAGGGTTATCTGTTTTAATATGCTTCATTAATAATCATTTACATCAAATTATTTTTAGAGTTTGCTTAAAGTTACGCTTAGTTCGACAAAGGCTGAAACCAAGACATTAAAACAGCTCGCAAGATACGACACCCAAACTGTTGACACCAAAACAGACCATTTGCTAGCATTTTTCTTTTAACACTTCTCATCATATTTTGCACATACATTCATATCTTTCATCTAACCCTTTAACATCTCATTGTTGTGAAGATTCTTTTGTGGCAAAGAAGTTCACAAGTACATATAAAGTTACAAGTATTCAACTCAACGTTGCAAGACTTGTTAGCTTAGCATTGTGTAGACTTTGTGTAGTTTACACTTCATTTGATTGTGTGTTATAAGTTGTGATCGGTTAGTATTTTAGGCCTTAAAATACATAGTGTTACGGGAGTGGTTGTACCCTTGGTAAAGAACTCGACATCTAGCTTAGTGTCGGTAAAATTGTAAGCGACGTGTAAGGTTTTCTCCGCCGGATAAAGGAGCTTGTTGACTAGTGAAAGAAACTCTCGAGTTGGATACTCGGGGCGTGGACGTAGGGCAAGGAAAAGAGAGTTCCTTGTAGCCGAACCACGATAAACAATCGTGTCATGGTTTGATCGTTTCTTTCTTTATACTTGCATATTGTGTATTGTCTTTGTGTTCATATCTTTGATTAAACGGAAAGTTTCAAAAGATAATTAAACTAAAAACGGGTAAACTATTCAACCCCCCTTCTAGTTTTCCACAATTGGCATCAAGAGCTACGTTACTCAAGCTTTTAAAATATATTGTGTTTTAAAACTTGAAACGATCCATGGATTTTGAAAATTACAAAGAAGGGCAATCTATGCAAAGACCACCACTTTTTGAAGCAAATGGTTTTATCTATTGGAAAAACCGATTTGAAACTTACGTGAAATCTAAAGATATAGATTTATGGTTTATAATTGTTGATGGTGATAATATAGTTACAAACACTAAAGATGAAGATCAAAAGAAATTGATTGCTAAGAATAATGAAGCTAAAATGATGTTATATAATGCTTTGCCTAAGAAAGAATATGAAAGAGTCTTTATGTGTAAAACCGCTAAAGAAATTTGGCAATCTTTAATAGTCACTCATCAAGGAAACTCACAAGTTAAGGATAACAAAATTGATCTTCTCATTCAACAATATGAACAATTTGTTATTCCCGAAGATGAAAGTATTGATAGTGCATTTGCTAGGTTTAACACTATTATTACTTCACTTAAAGCACTTGATGAATCTTTTTGTAGCAAGAATTTTGTCAGGAAATTCCTTAGAGCACTCCATCCGAAGTGGAGAGCAAAAGTGACGGCAATTGAAGAATCCAAGGATCTTTCAAGCATGTCACTTGATGAGCTAATTGGAAACCTCAAAGTTCATGAAATGGTAATGGAAAAAGATTCGGAAATAGTTAAAGGCAAGAAGGAAAAAGTCAAGTCTATTGCCTTGAAAGCTAGAGTTCAATCAAGTGATGATGAAGAATCTAGTTCCGATAGTGATGATGAAGAATATGCCATGGCCGTTAGAGACTTCAAGAAGTTCTTTCGTAGACGAGGAAAATTTGTAAGGCAACCTAAAGATGACAAGAAAACCTTCCGAAAAGATCGTGATGATAAGAAAGGAAGAGTTGAAAGAAAATGCTATAGGTGTGGAGACACAAGTCATCTAATTGGAGAATGTCCAAAACCACCCAAAGGCAAGTCACAACAAGCTTTTGTAAGTGGCACTTGGAGTGACTATGAAGAAGATGACGATGAGCCAAAGAATGACGATGTTGCTCTCATGGCTCATGACTCAAATGAGGTACTCTCCGACTCATCTTATTCATCCATTGATGATGACACCTTACAAAAAGAATATAACAAACTTTGTGAACTAAGTCTAAAAATCATAAACAAAAATAAATTTTTGAAAACTAAAAAGGAGTTTTTGGAAAATGAAGTTTATGAGTTAAAAGAAAAGGCTAAAAGATTAGAAAAGAGTAAAAGTGTCGACACATTGTGTAAATCATGTGAAGAACTTAAACTCGAAATTGAGAAACTAAAAGTTACTCAAAATGATCTAATAAAACAAACCACAAAGTTTAAGAAGTTTGATAAAAGCATTTCTTGTGCGGATGAAATTATGAAGCTTCAAAAATCACCATTTGATAAAACAGGTCTAGGCTTCATGAACTTAGAAACATCGAAAGATCAAACGAAATAAGAAACTAGCAAAATTGCTATAGCAGCTGGCGGAACAGGCGGAACAGGCGGAACCCTCAGCCCGTTGAACCCAAAGGTTCCGCCAGGTCTGCAGCAGCAAAAATGGCTTCCACATCTGACCGTTCAAAATTTGTTAAAGTCACGTATAAAAATGAAACAAAACCTGCTGTTAAAACAGGAGTAGGACTTGACAAAAATGAATTTAGAACTAAAACCACTCAACCGAAACCTAAGACATCTTTTCTCAAACGCCCCTTTCCAAAAAGTAACTACAATCCACGACCAAGTTACCAACATGTTTGGAACCAAAACACTTCTGGACATTACCAAACTCCAAACTACATGTCTTGGATCCCCTATGCTCTATTTTCATACTTGAGTCAAATTAATGGATTGCTTAACCAAAATGGACCCATGAGAAATTGGGGACCAAATGTTTGAGTGTTTTTCATAAAATAGGTGTGCCTTAAAGTATGCTTGGAACCGGAACCGCCAACTGCCAGGGTTGGAATCTAGGATCCAAGGCCCGATCTCAATCCGAAATCTTAAAGCACCTTAGCTCATACTGAATAACGGGCTTTAGGGTAGCTCCGAAACCACATGCGTATTACGCTTATACAACGATATACAATACAACTTCAACAAGCGTGTATCCATGATGTGTACCCAATTTCCCAAGCAAAGATTCTCTCGAGAAGAAAAAGAACTACTCATCGGCTAAACCTAACATCTTTAATTATTTTGCACATATATGGGGTGAAGCAATTTTGTTGGAACAAAAAGACATGAGTACCTTCGATGAGCTTTAAAGAGATCCAACTACTCTATGCTTAGCATCTAACTTCTAAAGAAACTCTATCATTTCACGTTCTCCGCAAATTTAAAATCTCAAATAATGAGATCCGCGAATGCTTAGCCGATAATCAAGCCACGCATATATAAAGTCAAGTACGGGAGCCGACAAAAGAGTAGCTCCTTGTGTACAAAACTAGCAAAAGCTTTTATGATCATCTTTGGTTAAGGGAACAAGCTAGGGCTCAACACGCCCGGATCAAGTCAAAATTTTTATTCCCACCCTTACCTAGTAGGAAAGTCAAACGCGGTGTCAAAACTTTATTCTATTTTTGCATAATTTTTAATTTTTTTTTCTCATTTTTTTCTTTGGAATTTTTCAAAATTTTTCAATTTTTTGGTTTTTCACGAAAAACGGGGTTGCGTAAGTAAACAGCAGTGGTGAAAGTGCTAGGTCAATCAAATCGAAGATTCACCCCCC
>LBNU01033896.1:9175-19906 GCA_014162995.1 Artemisia annua
CACTGCTTATTAGATAACTGATGTATTCGTGTATAGCTAAGTATAGAATAGATCTTGTGTATATTCTATTTTGATAGCTTAATACTTATCTTGTAAAGGACTCCTTGCTCTATAAAAGGAGATCCTAGGTCATTGTCTAAGGTACGAATTACTTTAGAGAGCTTCAAGGTGTAACCCTAGTGATAGCTAAGATCACTCGAATTATTATCATTAATAATATTGAAGCTTTGTGTTACATACTATTGTTCTCACTCACAATACATTACATAAACCATCTTCTTAGTGTTACTAAGTAAATTCCGCGTGCTTAATAACATTACTCAAAGTATCTCTAACACAAGGTGTGTGTTTAGATCCATCACCTTCATTAAAGATAAACCAAAACAGCAAATAATGGTGGAGGGGTGCATTCAGACTCAAAATCTCACTATTTGGACTCCAGGCGACTAAAATAAAAGTTAATGTGCCCTGTGATGTTTCGTCACAAGTTTAGGGACCAACAGTGTATTTTAGTCAAGTATTTATTTGGTCCTGAATATGAACTTGTGTACGTTAACGTTAATAGTAGAATACTCGAATATTTTATAAGTGATGATGTCAAACTGAAAAAGAAATAATCAAAATCAACCCTATTACTAATTAAATTGAAGAAATCACTAAGGGGGGTTTGGTTGGAGCAATTTCAAGGAATTTGGTGGAATTTGAATTACCATGTTTGGTTCATTAGAAAAGGGGAATTCAGTAGGATCTAACACGCCTTGTGTTAGAGTGATACTTTGAGTTATACTATTAAGCACGCGGAATATACTTAACAATACTTAGAATATTTATTGTAAGATGTAATGTAAGTGAGAACAGTTGTAAGTTTAACACCAAAGCTTCAATATTATTGATAATAATACGAGTGATCTTGCTTATCACTAGGGTTACACCTTGAAGCTTTCTAATGTTGATACGTACCTAGAACAATGACCTAGGACCTCCTTTTATAGCACAAGGAGTCCTTTACACAGTGGGGTAAACATATATGTACTAGCAGTGGTAATGAGTTTCCACTGGCCAGTGCATTTCTTCCAGCAGTGTTCTTCCACAAGCCTATCAGTGGTAAATGTTAGCTTTATTCCCAACATATCCTCCCTAAATTATGATTTCTCTGCAAAATCAATAAGTTTCTTCAATTTTCATAATGTCTTAGGATTTGGGGAATTCTTCCAAACACTCACTTTCTTCTCCACTCCTTGAAGCTCTTGACACTGTTCTTGAATCCTTTTAATCATGCTCTTAACTTTCTCAGTAATCTTCATTGACTCTTTTATTCTGTGTTGACAACATTGAAGTAAGAGTTCCAGCTCCTAAGTGATATTCCTTTCTCAAGCAAAACATAAAAAATCCACTCCAGCTTTTGTAGAAACATGATGAAACTTCACATGAGTTCATACAATAAGATCCATGTAGTTTCCATACTCATAGCTTCAAACTTCCAAAAGTTTCAGTCCATATTTGGTTTCATAGAGCCTTTTAGATTAACCCATAACTGCATTTCTTTTAATTTTCAGACTGCCAGCATCAAATCTTTCTTGAACCAATCTCCACATGCATTAAGATCATCTCTGTCACATGCTTTTGATAAAGTTCTTCAAACTGAATGAATGATGGAAGTTTAACCTCCTAGCCTTGTAATTTTTCAACATGAATGCAAAATTGCTAGGCTGTGGAAACTTCCCAATCAATGATAGGATGTCTGACTTGCAGTGGGTCTCGATAAAAATCTTCTTCTTCTATCAAGATCATATCAGTCAGCTTTTCTTCTGTGAATTTCTCAGACTGAACCTTTTGTTTTTCAACAAATCTTGTTTTCTTTTGAGTCTGAAGTTCTGAATCTTTAGCCTTTCTCTTCAGATGAGGAAATCTTCTTTCTTCTTCTTCAGAGTTCATAGGAATAAAGTCAAGATCTTGCCTTTTAACTCTGTAGTAGACACCTTCAACCTAATCATGGGTCATCCCTTTGAATTTATGCATTTTCCAGCCACCAACATGACAACAATAAGTTTTCATCCATGAAATCACTTGTGCTTTGGTTGGTTGCCTTGATTTCTTTTGACCCTTTCTAACTGAATTAATTGCTTCTTGAAGTGCTTGTCTATTCTTCATCTCAATAAAATCTTTCAACTAAGTTGTTCTTTGTTCCTCAGTTAAAGTCTTATCTGCAACAAGGTCAATTGCTTTCTTCTTGATTACTGCATCATGCTTAACCAAGAATTCAACTTCTTCAGCTGTAGGTACATATGTGAAATCTGGAGTCTTCTCTCTCAGAATAGTAGGTGGAGCAGTGGAAATTGGATTTGCATCCATAGGACCAATAGTTTCCAATCTGTCCAATCTTTTAACCTCCATGAAGTCTGCAACTTCATCTTCTCTAATCTTTCTGGCAACTTCAGCATCATAATCAACTTGAGCTTGTACTCTCCTTTTAACTTTCCTTTTTGGTTGCTCTTCACTCTGCAATACTGCTTTACCCTTTTCTTTTCTTATCTTCTCAATTTCTTCCTCTGCAGTGGTAATGGTCTGACTAGCAGTGGGAACCATTTGCTCTGCAGTGGTAATGTGAACTTCAGTGAGAATTGGATCAGCAGTGGAAATATTTGTTGCAGCAGTGGAATCTTTTTGCCCTGGTTGATCTGTATCAAGTTGATGCTGTAGAGGAATTTCTTGCTCTTCAGTATCATCCATTTGCTCAAATGCCAAATCTTTAACTCCAAAATCAAAATCAGCATCAAAATCATCTTCTTCTCTGAAATCAATTCTCCTCCCCTTGGTTTCAGCATCTGTTTTCCTCCCCTATTTGGGAGAATTCCCAAAATCTTCAAAGAAATCTTCACTGGGAGAGGATGAAGAAGATACCATCAACTTTGCAGTTCTCTTCTTTTGCTGTAACCCCTGTACTTCATCCTTCAAGGTTTGAATCTCCTTTTTCAAAGCTGTAACATCCTTGGCATGTTGCTCCTTTACTTGTGCCAAGTCTTTCTCCAAAGATCCAACCTGCTTTGCTAATTTGGTACACAATGCCATCAATTCCATTGGTTGCTCACTGCTCTCAACACTTCCAACTGTGTTACCTGTTGGGAAAAGTGAATCATAGGGCAATGGTTTAGAATCCACCCTAGCAGGGCTAGGTTGAAGCCTTGAACCACCACTGCTTGTTCCAACACCAAAAGGATCATGAACATGCTGTGTTGGGATGAGAGGAGATGACTGTTTTTTCCTCCTCTCATAGGTATGAGTAACTGGTGGAGTGTCATCAATAGATGGAACAGTTATTGTAGGTGTGCTTTGAGATACAACTGGGATTGTTGCATCTGCACCTTGTACCTGTGCAATTTTTGCAAGCATTTGAGGAAAAAGTGGTATAAAAACCCAATTGCCAACTTTATCCATATTTTGAAAAAGTTTGGGCTTAAGGCAACGGATTTTGTAAACTCTTTTATGGGGTTGCAGTTGAAATTCATTTAACACTGCTTGCACAAACCTTGGATACATCAAAAATTTTGTTGAACTCTTTACATTGCCTTGCATACTTGTAAAAATATATTTAGACCAATTAAAAATCCTATATTTAGCTAGACAAACCAAAGGGTAAGCCATTGGTGAACTGAATTGTTCATAAGATGTTTTCTTAGGACTAAGGCAATGTAATAGAGTATGAATTAAACATCTCCAATGAGGACAAAAACCACTCTTTTTGAAAGTAGCCCTTTTGTCAGTGGTAGTGTACCCCATGGAAGAGAGACTTTCTAAATTTCTGGCATAGGAATGTGATGATACCATTGAGATCATCCAATTAGAGAATTCTCCTCAAGGATGACTCAGTAACATCAATAGTTACCCCATCCACTGTGGCTCTAAGAGCATCCACAGATTCATGTGTATCTCCATCTTCAATGGTTATGGACTCAACAGAGTTCCAAAACTGCTTGATTTGAGAGATATAGATTGTGGGATTAAGAAGTAAAGCATACCTCACATGAGTAGTGTTTAGAAAGTCCACAATCTGATGAAAAAGAGGACCACTCTTGTCGTTTGACTTTTCCAAATTTGCCACTTGGTTACGCTCAACTGCAAAAGTGATTGATGCCATAGAAACTTTTGATGAAAAATAAGTTGTGTTAGTATGAATTGAATAATGAAGTCGCCAATTGAGAGAAAAGTATATATAGTGCTAGGGTTTGAGTTTTATGCGCAAGAAAGAATTATCTATGGAAAATATTTATCTTAAAGAGAATAAATATAATTAGGAAAGTAGATAATCTTCCAAAAATTTTTTTTACCCTATTAATATGGAAAGCAGTTACTCTCAACGGCTAGTTATAAAATTTTTTACCCTATTAATAAAAATAACACTGATAGTGGCAACTGTGAACTAGCAGTGGGAATTTTTCACAAAATTTTCAAAAGCAGTGGTAAAATTAATACATAAAAATCAAACTGCTTTCTTCATAGTTTTTAGCAAACTACCAGCTATTAACGGATTTGATATGTCTTTACCATGAGCCGTTTGATATGGACTAGCCAACTCTTAATCATAAAGAATATGGTGAGTTGATAACCATATAGTTTTTGGTAAACTATCAACCATAAACGGATTTGAGAAGTCTTTACCAGTAGCCGTTTGCTCTGGACTAGTTGATTCTTATGTGGATTAGACATGGAGAATCAATAACCATTTGTTGTGTATAATGATCAACTCCCAGCAAAGATTGATTATGAACCTGAAAAAGTTAGTATAATAAAACACAATAATCATAACCAAGCTTATGCCTAACCAAAGTTACTTGTAACCAAGCCATTATTCACAAATATCTTCCAAAGTCAACCCGATAATATCTATATTTACTTTTCAACCTACCTAAATAGGTGAAAGTAAATATCTCAATTAATGAGACCTTTTAGTGTACTTTGCCTATATAAAGTGACTCGACTCTCTATAGTCTTCACCAAAACACATTATATCTTCACAAAAACCCTAAAAGTCACCATGAGCAAACTTCCTAACATCATCTACATCTCATCTGATTCTTCTTCAGACACAGAGATTGAGATGTCCTCTGAATCATCTTCAGAGGCATCAGGGTGGGCTAGTTACTTTCCACCCTGTGCATCAGCCTCCACATCCAAGAACCAAACAAAAAAGAATGCTTCTAAGCCTATTCCCAAGCCAGCACCTGTTGATGAGCCTGCACCATTTCTTGAGTTTTATTCCAGCTCTTCTGATGATGATGATGAGACTTATTCCTTGGCAAAGGAGTTGCCAAGAGCTCTGAATAAGGCTTTGGGAGCAGCTCTGTCCAATATGAAGCAAATTTCCATTCCTGAGATGCCTGCTAAACTACCAAGGCCTCCACCACAAGTTCTTGGGCTTGCTTGTCCTAGAATGCAGTCAACTTTTGAGAACAAAAGGAAGAGTGCATTGAAGAACAAGCACAACTATCAAGGCAGGGGCAAGAAGCCAATGGAGTAGCTTGTGTAGGGATGTAGGTTGTTTTAGGTTTTATGATTGTGTTTTGATGGTGTTTGTAATGTACTCTCCTTTTGAATCAATGAAACTTTTCTCTTGATAGATATACTTGTAGTTTCTTTGTTTTTCTTTTTCCACTGTGAGAGTAATATTCACCACTGCTTGCCTTGTTGTTTCCACTGATTGACTTATTCTCTGCATAAAAGTTAGTGGACAAACAAAATACAAGCAAAGACATATACACACTTATACAAACATATACAACAATTTTAGTACCAAGAACCTCCCCTCAACACCAAAGACCATTAGACACAAAAATTTTATGGATTTAGCATTCCAATACCTGTCACCAAGTACTGAAATCTACCCACATCAAGACCTTTTGTTAATAAATCATCATAGTTATCATCAGTATGGATTTTGACAACTTGAATTAGCCTTTTCTCATAACAGTCTCTTATAAAATGATGTCTAATTTCAATATGTTTAGTCTTTGCCTGTTGAACTGGATTCTTAATTATGCATATGGTACTACTATTGTCAATATAAATGATGGTATTCATGAAATTGTACCCATAGTCCAAATGTTGATTTTGAAGCCATAGAACTTGAGCACAGCAACTTGCAGCAGCCACATACTCTGCCTTAGTTGATGAAGTAGCCACCATTGTTTGTTTCTTACACTGCCAGGACACCAATCTACACCAATCTACACCCAAGAAATTATGGAAAACTGCTGCAGAGTGAGGTATATTGTTTCGAATTTTAGGGTTTTGTTTATATTAACTTCTTTGATTTCGGTTTCTATTGAATAAATTCATCATAGAAGTTGGTTATACGATGTTTGGTGTCTATAATTCATGGAAGAAAGCAAGGGTTTCTCAGATCTTATGATTTTATACTCGTTGGTTTAGGGTTTCTAATTGTTTGTTGCTGCTAATAACAATTAATTTTGTCTACTTAAAAGAAAGCCTAGGAAACAAAACTGAAACCCTAACTTCTCTATAACAACGGTTCTCTGCTACTGGTTGTTGAATTATTCCGTTGAGGGGATGTCTATGGTTTTAAATTACGTGGTGATCAAGAAGAAAACCCTAATTACAAAAATCGTCCATTCAACCTTTTTATCAACATCTGATGGGTTTGATACTGTTACGTTTGGTTTTGTTGTAGTTATATGTTGATGTCGAGGGTACTTAAGCATGAATAAGGTTACTGGATTGAATGAAGCGTACAGGTATTGGTGTAACGTGTAAGTATACTGAAGTAAGCCTACTTATGTTGTGGGGTTACAGGTATACACGCTTTGTGTTAGAAGTAAGACTACTTCTTGGAAGTGTATAAGATGAAAAATTTCTGGTCTGTTGTCTTGCGCACATGGTACACTGATAGATGTATTATTTTATTAAACTGGTACTTCATTCATCATGGGTCGGTGATAGCTCAAGTCACATTAAAATCTCCTACAAAAGTGATTGTAGGTCAGTGAGTTCTTATTTACATAAAGAAACTGAAAGATCATTGGGATAAGAATTTGTACTGATCGTGGTCCATGTTACTTTTTTGTACTGTCTGATTTGCTCAACGTTATTCTTGGTTAGTACTACTGGTCATATAAACTTTCTTCTGCTGCGTACTACTTGAAGATTGAAAATTAGTACTTCTCGCATGCTGGTTATTCGAAGGCACTGCTGCACTTATTCATTTCAAATTTACCACTGCTCATGTATCTCGTTTCCACTGCTAGTTAAATTGTTACCACTGCTGCTTTGAAATTTTCCACTGCTACACTTGATTTTTCCATTGCTCGTTACAACTGCTGCGTTCATGGTGAGTACTGCTTGTTATATGGAGTTTGTGCATGAGCTCTCAATCAATAATATTCCTATTTGTTGATTCACAATATAACGATTTCATTGGTTGAGGTTTTATTATCATGGGTCGGTGAGTGCAAGTATAATTGTTTATCAATAGCTTATTTGCATGTCTAAACCGACCACATTCAGTGCATGATTTTTTTGTCGTCTTTTGCATGATTCAAGATTATGGGACAATGATTATTTAATTAATCTCGTATCCTACAAGAATTAATAAGACATGTGGTCTTGGTTACTGTGATGTACTGTTAGAATGGTTTGATTACTCAATCAAGTAACAATGACCTGGAAGGCTCAACGAATTCATATTGGGTGATTTGCTAAGAAAGTTCAGAATATTGACACTTTACTTGTTGAGTCGTGGGCTTCTAACTTTACTGATGATTTGATAAGCCTACTTGGATTGCTATTTGGATTTGAAGAGTTCGTATTTATAAGGTTTACATGTCATTTAATTAATCAAGAACTCACAACCATTTGGATACATGATGGTTTTGGATAGAAGACACACTGGATTTTATTCTTAGATGGATTTGGACACACACTGAAGATTGTTTGGTTTTCGTGATATCACACGACACACACATAAGAGTTTTGGATTTATGGAAATGCATGGTACGACACACACAAGAAGATTTTGGTTTCGGTTCGTAAAAGATTTATGGCTCGTTCTTATTTGTTCTAATTGGTTACGAAGAAAGGTTTTTATCACCTATTTGACGATGAAGTGGAATTATTTGGGTTTGTGTTCTTATCATATCTCAGATGGCCTGCAACATTTGAAGGTAAGTTGTTCGTGCGTTCAAGTGACTACGAATTGACAAACACTTGAAGGAGTTACATTATTGTGCTCAGTGATTTTTGTCAAGAGATTGCGATCTCCCTATACGTTAAGTATATGTTCGAAGTCAGTTTTAGTACAAGATATAAGATACAAGTTTGGGTTGTTCTACTTCAGCATCAAGTTGGTAATACTTAGATTTCTTCATCAGTGATCATTACCTAGAGCCTACAGAATTGAAGATTCAAGAAATGGCTAACATATGGGTTTCAGGGGAAGCTTAATGTTTTAAATGTTTAACCATATATGCTACATCGAGGTGAAGGTTTTTACAACTACTAGTTGTTATTATTACTGATAGTTTGGGATTCTATTGTCTTGAGTTCATTTATAGTAAGCTTTTTGGTGTTCTTAATTGTGGGTAATTCGAGACATTAGAAGACTGGATTGGAAGTATGATAGTGGTTCGTGATTGTGAAGATCAAATTTGCATTTACTTTGAGTCCCCTAGTGGATAAGACAAAAAGGGGAAGAAGATTTACATTGAGGCTGTACAACTTGAAGATCCTTGGTGATATAGCATGGTGTAAGGGGAAGTCACATGTTTCATGACATACTAACTTCAAGGGAAGTTCATGCTTATTGGTTTTGTCAATATCAACTAGGGGAAGATTGTTGGGAAATACATTTGAGTTGATAAAGACAAACCATGTGGAACATGAGGGACTTATTATCACAAAGAGGAAAACTTCAATGTGAAGAATATACAGAAGATCATTTTATTTGTTAGGAAGATATTCTGTAACTTATCTCTTTGTAACCCTAGTATTCTCTATATATAAAGAGAATACAGGGAATTGGTTTAATGTGTGTCACAATGTAAAACACCAAAGGTGTGTGTGTGTGAGAACCTGGCGTTAGGGGAATACGTCCAGGTTATTTGTGTGATATGTTTTAGCCCCAAGATCATTAGTTTGATCCTGTTGATATAACCGTCTTACCATTGATCAGGTAAGATTGGGGCTTGTAGTAGTCATTGTATAAAGATGATGATGAAACCTTGTTAGGCAATAACAAAGATTGTTCTTATTATTCCGCTGTGCATTCTATTGTTCTTTGTTATTGTTTATCCTAGTCAAGCCTAAAACGTTCTTCACAAATTCTAAATGGCAACACAAATTAAAATTCTTTAAAATGAGGAAATTAGAATGCCTCCAAAATGAGAGAAATTTTAAAATGAGGAACTTTTTTTCTTATTGTTTTTTTATATACTTTTAAATAGAATATTTATAAAAAAAAAACTATAAACTTTTTTTTATAAATTTTTTTATAAACTTTTTTTATAAATTTTTTTATAACATTGTTGATATAAATAATGCATAAAAATGTTATTTATTTTTTTCGATATCTCTATGTTTTGACGATCACAAAATGTAAAAACATTAAACGTAAAATTACTACGTAAACAAGTATTTAGTTAGTTTATATCAATTTATCCAACTAAATCACTTAAGGTATAAATAAACAAATGCTTAATACATTTTATGATCAAAGGGATGTTTATTTAAATATTACAAAGTATATTAAATAATATAAACATATTATATATTTTTGAAAAACATTTTTGGTAATAAAGGAAAATTTTTAACTCATAATAAATATATGAATTCAAATTTTTAACCAAAATCAGTTAGTTTTTCTCCAAATAAATTTTTAACCAAAATCACGCTCCTGAGGCCAGGATCTTTTGCCTATAAATACTGGTTCAATCCTGCATTTTTTCCTCACCTTTTGCACGAAAATTTTCAGACCCAATTCTCTCTAAACATCCTTCTAAAACCCTTTGATCATAAGATTATTAATCCTTGTTTCAAGTGATCCAATCTTTTCATTCCCTCATCTCTCAAAGTGCAAAAAAAGAATACTCCTTCAACAATCAAGTTAAAAAGTATTGTACATTTGTGTATATTGTCTAGTAGTTGTGTATATTACTTGTAAAGGTGTAGAAGGCTTGTAACTAGATAGATCTAGGTGTATTAGTTGTGAGTAGAAATAGTGAAGAAGAAGTAGAGTTGTGAAAAGCAAGAAGTAGTGAAGTAGTGAAGTAGTGAAGGTGTGTAGTAGTTGTGGTGTGTACAAGTTGTAAAGGAGTTGTGCTAAGTTGTGTAGTGGTGTGAGATTGGTTCTAGCTACTATTACAACCCGACATTTAGCTTAGTGCCGTTAATTTGTGTAAGCAAAAGTTGTGTAAGGTTTTCTCCGCCATAAGGGAGCTTGTTGACATAGTGAAGAAAACTCTCGAGTAGGTGACTCGGGGAGTGGAGTAGGGCAAGGAAGGTGTCCTTGTAGCCTAACCACTATAAATCCTTTGTCTCGCGGTTAGATCTTTCCAACTCTAACTTATTACTTAGCTTACTTGCTTACATCTCGTATATAGCTATAATTGCTTATATTAGGCATGTGTTGATTTTACATACTTAGCTTACATCGTTATTATTTTTCATACCTAGATATAGTTGTTCATATTGTTCAAGACTTGAGTTCACATAAGATCAAATCAA
>LBNU01033896.1:20641-47482 GCA_014162995.1 Artemisia annua
GATAATGCTTTTGCTAGGTTTAACACTATCATCACAAGTTTAAAAGCACTTGATGAGAATTTTACTAGTAAGAACTTTGTTAGGAAATTTCTTAGGGCTCTTCATCCAAAATGGCGAGCTAAAGTTACGGCATTTGTCAACTCTACAACTTGACGAATTGATCGGCAACTTGAAAGTCTATGAAGAAATAATAGTGAAAGACTCCGAGAAGGTCAAAGGGAAAAGAGAACAAAGCAAATCAATCGCATTGAAAGCTAGGAAGGAATCTAGTGACGAGGATAGCTCAACCTCCGAAAGCGATGACGAAGAATATGTTATGGCCGTAAGAAACTTCAAGAAATTCTTTAAAAAACGAGGAAGATACGTTAGACAACCATATGATGAAAGCAAAAAAACCCAAAGAAACAAGGACGACAAGAATAGCAAGAATGAAAGAAAGTGCTTCAAGTGTGGAGATCCAAATCATCTTATTGGAGAATGTCCAAAATTATCAAGAAGTCAAAACCACAAGGCTTTTGTAGGGGGTGCATGGAGCAATAGTGACAATGATGAAAATGAGACAACAAGAGAAGAAAAGTGTCTCATAGCAAAGGCATCCGATGAGGTACGTTCCGAAACCGAATACTCTAGTGATGAAAATTTATCTCTAGATGAAAAAGACATAGATAGTGAATATAGTAGGCTATACAAATTAGGTCAAAAATTCATGGATAAAAATAAATCACTAAAACATATTAATAATCGATTAGAAAATGAGGTACTCGAATTAAAAATTAAACTACAACATTTAGAAAAAGGAAAAGAAGTTTTTATAGAATGTAAAACATGTCTAGAGGTCAAAAATGAAATGGAAAAACCTAAAAATGAAATTTTCAAACTTGACAAGTTTAAAAATAGTAGTAACTCACTTAAGAAAATAATAAGTGTTCAAGAAACTTTGGGAGATAAAACTGGTCTAGGATTCAACTTAATTAATGTTTTAACTAGTGAAAATAAAAATGTAAAGTTTGAATGTGAATCTAGTGAACAAAAACCATTAGACTCAAAACCTAAGTATATACTTATAAAAGATAGAAAAATACCTATTGCAAGTGATGAGGAAGTAAAAAGTTTTTATAGACCATCATTAAAAGCCAAAACAGGATTTTCTAAACCAAAACTATGATCTAAAACTCCACCTCCAAATAAACCAAATAATCCTCATCCTCGGTCTAAAACTCCTCAACCTAGAAGAAATCAAGGTAGACAAAACCTTTCTAATAATAGTCACCCAATGTGGAATTATCCACATCAACCAAGCTTTAGCCCGTGGGGAATACTTCCACCATACATGCATCCTAGTCAAATGCAAACCATGTTTGGTTCAAACAATTTTGGACCAATGAGACAATGGGGACCAAATGGCTAAGTTGTCATTCTTCGAATAAGTTGGTATCTTGTTAGCTTCGCTTTTTTATAAAGATAACGTCACACAAGTGAAATGGACTAGATTAGAAACTACAGGGACTACTATTGTCAAGTAGGCAAACATGTAGTGTTAGGAGCCTATAAATACCCCTCATGACTCTCCATGAGGGGTGTGGGAAATAGTGTGTATAGTTTCACTTCATTTCATTTTAATAAAACACCTAGTTCTTCACCTTTCTCTCTCTACTTTCTCTCTCTAGAACTAACCATGTTTATTACATATTTCCATCAACCGCGACCTCCGAAACGTGAATCTTGGGTTCTACAATTGGCATCAGAGCGAACCAGGGGCGATTCGTAGTGTTTTGGGGTGTAATTTCGTGTTTTATGGGCTGTTGGTACGTGTTTTATCGAGTTTGGTGATGATCATATCGAGTATGGGTGCCAAATATCGAGTATGGGAGCCAAATATCGAGTATGGAAGTTAAATTTTGAGTATGAACTGTGAAATTTTAGGGTTATCGAGTATGAGGCTGAAATTACCGAGTATGGAAGTCATTTTATCGAGTATGGCTGAAATTACCAAGTATGGTTAGTCTTTACCGAGTATGAGGTCAGAGTTTACCAAGTATGGTCAGTCTTTACCGAGTAAGAGGTCAGAGTTTACCGAGTATGGCCAGTCTTTACTGAGTAAGGTCAGAAATTACCGAGTATGAGCAGACATTACTGAGTATGGGCAGAATTTACCGAGTAAGATGGCTGATTTCGAGTATGTGAGCTGATTTATCGAGTTTGACCACCATTTTATCGAGTAAGCTTGATTTTTTATCAAGCAAGCTCATTTTTGGCGAGTAAGCCACTACTCCTTATTGTTTATCGAGTAAGGACTTCTCTAAGGTCAATTCTAAACGAAACTCTGCCGAAATTGACTTAGGATATCGAGTAACGAGATGGGAAATGGGATTTTGAGTAAGGAAATATCAAAAGATTATTACATAAACCAAAACCCTAACCTCATCGAATAACCTAATGTCTATATATCCTAAACCCTAACTTCCACCTTAACTAAACACATGAGATTATTGGTAAAACCATCTTATAGATCATGATTCATTTCCTTGTTTCATTATCATCAACACCAATATATCTCAAACCACCTCAAACCACACCACGAATTGCTTAAATGATCCTAAACAAGATTCACACTCAAATGACAACGGCTAGTATCATATTTTTGTGACTATGGAGATAATACTTTATCATTTTTCTGGGATTGAAGTTCGTTTCAAGGGCATGTGTACTTATTTATCTCAAAGTCTAGGGGAGGATGGATGCATGACTTTCGAAGATACTTGTTTGGGCATATATTAAAGATGACGAAGACTTGGTTATCTAGTTTTCATAGGTCAAGGGGTGGACGGACGAAGACTTAGTTAACTATCACTTAAAGGAGTTACATTGTAGTGCTCAGTGTCACACAAAGATGTGGATAATCAAGAGGTGATGTACGTTTTATACTTGATGGTTGGTTGGTTGAAGAGTATAGAGTACACAGAGATTTGATGGTGTACGAACTCTCAACACCGTTCTTAGTCACATCATTGTACAAGATTAAGTCACATATCTACGGGGTGTTTACTTCATTGTCAGATTGGTTATATTGGGTTGTTTCTCTAGTTATTAGTCATTTACTAGCTCATTGGAATTTGAAGAGCTCGCTTAACGGTTGAAGAGAAGAGAAGAGATTGTAGACATAAGAGAGTCATATCCTATCAACATATTCTCACAAATTATGCTTTCATGGTCTATCTATATTGCATCAGAAGTGTAAAGTACGGGTAATTTTGGCATGTACACACAATAGTATGATGATTTCGATAAATCGCAACCATCAGGAGGGAGAAGAACATGCCAAAAGAAGTAGTGTTTCATCTTCAGTACGTTGGTTGATCGAGGGAATTGTGCTTACTCTAGAACCGAAGAAGTACTAATGATGTGTACATCGGAGCGTATTACCAACCTTCTGTGCAATACTATGTGAGTTATGCTATGATGCTCCCAGAACGACAACCATGGTGCAAACTCATTAGTATCTACCTTATCCGCTGCGAGATGAGAAGAGAGTTGTCAGTTCAGGAGGGAGCAGAAGAAAGAAAAAAGGCTCACTAGTTAGGAGGGAGTAATAACCTAACTAGACCATTACAGTTGAAGTTCAGAGCTACAAAGACCTTTGCCGTCAGTGTCAAAGATCAAACGCCGAGATCGTCGGAAGAGAGAACTTCAAGTATGCCTCAATATCTAGACTACAGAGACTCTGCGCTTCAACATCATCAACATAGTTTACTATTGTTGTAATTTTACATTGTTAATGTATTTATAGGTCTCATTGTAACCATTCACGTGTGACGATATCTTGGAGGGAGATTGTTAGCCTCGCTATTTTATAAAGATAACGTCACACAAGTGAAATGGACTAGATTAGAAACTACATGGACTACTATTGTCAAGTAGGCAAACATGTAGTGTTAGGAGCCTATAAATACCCCTCATGACTCTCCATGAGGGGTGTGGGAAATAGTGTGTATAGTTTCACTTCATTTCATTTTAATAAAACACCTAGTTCTTCACCTTTCTCTCTCTACTTTCTCTCTCTAGAACTAACCATGTTTATTACATATTTCCATCAACCGCGACCTCCGAAACGTGAATCTTGGGTTCTACATATCTCATCTACAAATGACTTCTATAAGTCAACATGGTAACTTGAAGTGCTTGAAGAAAATCTATTGAAGACTAAAAGGTACAATTTTCTTTTATGTCCATCGCTATAATTTACATGCTTAGATAAATGATTAGTTAGATTAATACTTAGCTATACATATGTATTGTTTGTAACTCTTATACATATATACGTACTTAATAGCTTATATACTTATAACCTAGAAACATCATTAGTTGACTTTCCTAGGAATATAATGAAATTGTTCATTGTCAAACGAAATAGAAAATGGAAATCTTCTATATCCACTATTAGCAAACTCATGGTGATGAAGTGAAATGAGTTAAGTGGATTAATCGTTAATATAGAAGTAGGACTAGATCCCTCGCGTAAGAAAACTATGGATGAAACAAGCTCTCGTAGACTATGGCATTAGGTTAGAAAATGTTCCTATTATGTGCAATACTCTAGGACTAAACATTTAGAAATACGTCATCACTTCCTTAGGGATAATGTACAAAAAGGAAATATTACAATAGAAAAGGTAGCCTCGGAAGATAACATTGCCGATATATTCACTAAGCCCCTTAAGCGTGAATTATTTAACTTGCGTTTAGGATTAGGAATGATGGAACAAAGTGATTGAATTTTCTTAAATGATTGAAACTTTCTGAAATCTCAAGGTTCTGATTTTTTTTTTTTTTTTTTTTTTGTCAGACGGGCGGACCCCTTAAACTTATAAGGCCGGCCCCCTTAAAATTAAGGGGACCGGCCTAACTTTAAGGGGGCCGGCCATCTGAGCATAAAAGTTTTAAGTTCTCTTTTCTTTCTTCTCAAGTCTGAGTCTAGGATTTTGTTTTGCACAAAAATCAAGAATTGAGATATTTTGTTTTGCATAAATATATTCTCAAAGAAAACCTCAATTCATTTTGAAATTATTCTCACGTTTAGGAAAACTCATTGTTGAATAATGATAAAAACGTTTTTCTCAAATCATGCATAATAGTCTCACTTTCGTTATCTATATATATATAATCCAATATATACATATATATGACACTTAGAAGTGAGCAAAGATAAATCAAGGAGATCAATGATCGTTTCTTAGGAAAATTTATTTTTTCTTTTATAGGAGTCGAAATGATCTTAACTCCGTATATGTTTCATATAGGCACACACTAGAACAAAATCAAGAATTACACTTTCACATTTGTTCCATCACTAGTGTCTCACTCATTAGTTGCCTTTGCCCTTGCATTAAGTTAGTCATGTTAGGTAGAATGCCTTAATTACTTGATCTATTACTTTATTAAGTTTGCATGCATGCTTAGTTGTAATTATATTACATGTTTATTTGCTTATAAACTTTTCATGCATATTCCATTAAGATAATACATGCATAGTTGCCTAAAGAGTTGGACTTGCCCAAAACCAAACCTCATAATCTTTACACACTCAAACCTAATAACCTTTACTCACCCATACCTTTCTACCTTACACTCAAACCACCAAAGTGAAATGAAAAACCAAGTCATTCCTTCCATGAACATCGCTCTTTCACTCTTACCAATCACACCACTTGATACTCATTTCCTATCCTCACCAATAACTCCATCTAGTCATCCTCACAAAAAGATTCAACCATGTAACCATTCCCTACACTCTAAAAAGTGTGTCATCACCACTACAACTTAACCCATGAAGGTCAAACCATATTTCATGATACACAAACCTCATGTTCACTCAAATGAACCCTTTCACAAACGACATCATAATAACCAACCATCCATCTCATCACCCAAATACACATTCATCCTTGCTCCCAAAAATACACCTTCATCTCACCCCTCACCAACACACATCACCATAATCTACCATGGATTCACCAAAAACTTCCATTTCCAAAACATCAAAGAAACAAAAGATCCTCATCATCACTCCTAAACAACTCTTCATTGACTTAACCAAAGATGACAACACAACCACATCACCTCAACTTCAATGCTCATCTCCTAGTGCACCAAATGCACCATCCAAAACACCCTCTACTCGTGGAACATCCTCTTCTTCCATACCTTCATCCTCATCCCTCAATGACTACCTAAACTCACAAATGTTTCCACCACCAAAAGTATCACCACCACTTCCGTAAATACACCAACAGATCTTGTCTAGCCAATCCAACACATACTATCCTTCCATAAACATATAATCATCACACTATAAATACTCCTCTTCATCACAAATCGTTACTCAACCATTCCATCATGTCAAAAATCCTCATCAATAAATGATGTTGTCTCTAACCAACCAACACCTAAGCCTCCAACTTACCCAAATGAAACCACCCTTCTACATCAACAAGACAACCTCACAATCACACTCACCAATAAAATCCCACGTTCACCTAACTCACCTCTACCAAATGATCCTTTAGAGGAACATGCTCAATTTCAAAACAACAACCATCAATCTCATCCAAACATGAATCAAATGTCTCATGACCAAACCTCAATCCCTAATTATAATCCAACTCCACCATCATCACCCTCATCCGAACATAAAAAGTTCGTTGAAGAGCTCAAAGAAGCTCATGAGCTTAATGATCTTCTTGCGTTACACCTTGCTAAACGCAATTTGGATCAACAACCTTCCTCCACCAACTCATCTCCATCAAACAATTTGATCCATCTTGAGAACCATGTCAACAATTGCTCTTGTTGCACCTTTCTCCAAAAACAAAACCTTGCTCTCAATGAACATCTCACTTGGATTGAGTATCTACTCACTAGGACGTCTCCAACATCTCCATTCACACAACACTCCAACCCTCAAACAAACCCTTCCATTCCAAACTCACCACCATCAAACACTCCAAACTCACTGTTAGGTCACCATTTTGTAAACACAAGTATAGAAATGAGATGAGAAATAGAGTTTGGTTGATTAGATCAATAAGAAAGGTAAAAGTGCAAGAGTTTTCTTAAGATAATGAAATAACCAACAAAAGATAATGTTTACATAGTGTCCTATTTATAGGTGAGAAGTAGGGCAACACTCCTCTCCTCCCTATCTTTCTAATTTGTGGGCCTTGTAGCCCATTGGACACTTAGTGGACTCTACACGTTTACGTAAATAACTTAAGTAAGCTAGCAACCTATTACATGTTCTGAAATAACCGAGACTTGACAAATATTGATAAACTTAGATCCTAACAATCTCCCCCTAAGGATCGGTTATGAAGGATTGATATTCGTCACGGTTATTTGAGGTTGCTTGACGTCCTTGTCTTTTGACTTTAGTAGTTGACTTTCATAGCTTTAGACGTCTTCAAAAAATTGTTAAGTTGAGATGATTCATCGTTCTTTGTTCTTTGTCATTGATGATGTGGTAGTGATCAATTGATGTCGTAATCTGCCATTCGTCACTCTCTTAGACTCCAGTGGATCTGCGTCTTTCCGACATGCTCATACATCTTTGACGTTTGAAACTTTCACTCGTGTGTAGCTCTCTTTTCATTGATGAAGATTCTTAGTGTTGAAGTAGAATTCTTCTTTGAACGTTGCTTTGCTTTAGATCATTGTCTTATCACTTTGTAGATTCTTTTGGCATGGAATCTATCTTTGACTTGAATGTTGCTTCGATCTTTCATGAGAGCTTTCATATTTGTTGAGATGCAAGTATGAGCATGTGGAAGCTGGTGTTCAGGCTGGTGGTTGTACCTGCATTGAGATAGTTAGCAATAAAACATCCGGTACTTACAGGTTCGGAATTAGAATTTGTCAACAGCATAGTGTGAAGACTCCTTCTAATCCTTGCCAAGGCCGTTCCTAATCGGATACCCCCTAGAGGGCTTACACAGACATACATAAGTACACCCACGATTAGGTGAGTCGCTGGAGATCACCCCACGACTGTAGACCGTTTGAAACCATCGAACACACTAAGCGTAATCCACAAGGAATCACCGAAGTGACCTGCTGTCAGGGCTGTTTGATGTTGACCCTGGCAGGATTTCCGTTCAATCATTCGAGAAATACATAAGTAAATCCCTCATAAACGTTCAAGGCAGATTGCTAAGATCTGCGAAGGACTCGATAATTTACACTTAGTGTCCAATGATGCAAGACACTTAGTGTAGAAGTATTATGTGTTCCTAAGAGATCTTTTATGTTATCTCGTGGCTCTAGACTCGATAAGTGCACATTTGGTTTCCTATGCGGAGGCATGGAGCAGAGGGCCTCCTGTTTCAATATCAACCATCTCTAATAGACGATCGATAGATTACACTGGTTCCCCGTGAGAATGAAACAAACATCTTTTGAGAGATGCCTGAGTGGCTAAGAAGGTTTAGGTGCATTGCGTCACTGGGTCCATGACGTCTTTTATCTTCAATACCGGTGTCGCCTTAGCAACGACCAGTAGCATATGAATTGAACCCGGTGTCTGACCTAAGGTTGATAAAATGGAGGGCTATTTCTTTTCACCCTTTTCTTTCATTTCTTTTTAATTCTTCAACCCCTTCTTTCTCCTTTCATTCTTTTATCCTTTTGTTATATTATACCTAAGGACTTCTAATTTCTAACTATTGGTGATGTCCTTGGGTAGATCCCTCCGGTTCTAGCGGATCATAGGACGGTAATTCCTATCCTTAGTCACCTTGTAACTCCATGACTATCCTATTGATGCCTTTGAAACAAATCATTGAAAATCTCTCAAAGTGTTTATGAGTATAAAACTTTTTGTTAACACTTTGAGGTTTTGGATTTCTTATGAAAGACTCCCCCTCCACATATGCTTATGAATGTTTTCAGAAATTTGCATATGCGGGAAGAGTTGGCACTTTTTGAATTGATCTACTCTTAATAGACATGTACACGAGGGACACGTTTACGTTGCTTACTTAAAGGGATACATTATCAGTTTTTAGGTGATAACTAGCCCTAATAACTAACTTGAAGTTGTTAACATTCCCAAAAGGAAGTTAGACCCGTCAAAGTAAACGTCTAGAAAGAGTTTCTCGAAATGGTACTTTCTACTAGGATAAATCCTTTCGAATACTAACATTTGTTGTTTCGTCAATTCGTGGGTCAATTCTGAGTCGAGCTCGCACAAGATAAGACTTTTCACATCATATTTTAATCACTTTTCTTCTTCTCCCCCTCAAAAATAGCATATCAAATGTTGTTTTTGTAAACGTTTTGATTAAAATATGCCTTTTTGAGTCTTATGAGGAGAAATCAACAAGACTTTAAGATTTAAGAACGATGTTTGTAATCAAGTACTCCCTCTCAACAAGTGATTACTTATTGAGGTGTAATACTTGTCTTTTGAGCAGAATTGAGAAAATACTGAAAGGTTTGATAATTTCTACTCAAAAGTAAGAAGCTTTCGCTCCTTATATGAGGATTGTGGCACTGATGCGTACCACAGGGTCCTTTAAGTACAAAGTGCGGGTTGTACACTGTTATGTGTGCACAAGCCGTAGTAATTACAAATCAATCAATATAAATGAAAATATTGAAGAATGGGAGCTGAAGTTCATCATTCGGCTATGCCTCAAAGTCTGTGAACTGTGGATCAGGTCATCTAAATGTCAAGACCAGAAATGAAGGTCGAACACCGATGTAGCTTTCTAACCTCCTGATCTGTTGACGACGGTACAACCTTTCTTCAATGGTATGGACAAAGTTGCGAATCATTCTTCGTCCATTAGCTTTCCACCTCGTTTCTCGACCCTCTTTTAACCTCTTCTTTTCATCATCCAACCTTTCTGCCAACCTATCACGAACTCTTTGAAGTGTCTCGTCACAAAACTTCGGAATTTCATCGAACCTCATAAGACAAAGTTTATTCTTCTTGTTGAGGTAGATGACTCCAAATGATGGTTGTTGCATGAGAGTGTACTGTGATAGCTCTAGAATTCCAGCGAACATGAGTTGTGGTTTGGTGAGGTTGATGTTGTTTTGATAACTTTCCACGCCTAGTTGAAGATCTTCCACTGTTTCTTGAACTATAACTCGTCTGATGTAGAGTAGTAGAGACACAATGAAGTTGTATTGTGTATATTTTTCGAAGTTGAGCATCTTTCCTTGAACCTTTAGCAAATACATGTCTTCGATGTCGTTCAGGTTCAGATCTGGGAAGTCTGCTTCACAAAACTTGTATCGCTTCTCATCCAGTCTCTTGACGATGATTTCTTTCATGAAAGTGTAGTTGAATCTTTTCTCTTCAACGATTTCCATGATTGCAACGATACGAAGCGGTTGCTTCACATTTTCACTTGACTTGAGATGTAATCTGTGGGTGTAGCCGAGTTTTCATTTTTCAAGCCAATGTTGAATACCGAGAAGAGCGTCCCTGTTGTAAGTGACAACTGATTTGCTGAAAACTGGTGTAGTCTCTTCAATGTCTGGTAATTCGNTAGCTTTTGAACCAATCCCGTAGAGTCTTGGAGATTTTTGACTTGAGTATTCAAAGTTTTGACCTGTTTTGAGAGCTTTTGAACTTGGTCTTTAAGGTCTCCATCTTGAGGTTGTGTCTCCTTCTTCTTTTGCCTAGCCATAGCAACATCTTGTCTGATCCTTTGAGATGATGTCAAGGATGATTTGCTTCCCTTCTTCTTCTTGATTGATTTGCCTTTTGATGTTTTCTTTGTTGGTGGTGGAGATGAATGATGTGATGATGATGAAGATGATTCGTGGTCAGGTTCTGATGGAGGAGGTGAAGGATCCCTTGGAGGTGTGCCTGAGAGAATCGGAGGATCCTTTGAAGATGAATGAGATTGTGTGTCGATGAATTGATCGGTGTCAAAGAATTCTTCGTCTTGTACATCACTAATCAATTTTTCAGATTCCTCACTTGCTTTCTTTTTCAGTTCTTCTTCCCTTTGAACCTGATCAATGAACTCAAGTGTGATGAACTCAGTCTGCTCTTTCTCAGCATCATCCTCTGTAGCTTCCTTTATAATAACGTTCCTTTCTGGATCACGTTGTTCGGTTTCAGTCTGTGATGAAGGAGGAACTGCAGTGCTACTTGAGCCAGCCTCTTGTGCCTCTATGTTGAGCGGTCGTTGATGAGGCTGGGGATGTTGGAGATTGAGGAGTGCAACTTCTCTTAGTTCTTTCAAGTGCTGCTTTTCTTCTGCTCTAGGATCGACAATAACGCTTTTCAGTTTGCGTTTGTCAACTAGTGGTTCACCAACTGGTTCATCTGCTTCTTCTTCATCATGAATATCACCACTGGGTTCATTAATGGTGATCCCTGTTCCTTTCTTTTGTTCCTTCTGAGAAGTTTCCTTGCTTATTTGTTTAGCAAGTTCGAGTCCAGGAAACTCCTCTTCATCATCCTGTGCTTTAGATCTTCTTTCAAAGTCTTCTTCGTCATCTGATTCAGACCCGAAATCAGATTCAGTTTCTGTTTCTGACGATGAAGCTGACGGTTCATCTTGAGGAATATGTTTTGGTGCAGCTTTCCTCCTTGGTCTGGTGGGTGGTTTCGGTACAGTCTTAGATTGTTGGGAGTTGTGGTACTGCTTGTACTTCCTGACTTGCCACCTCTTCTGCTTCGGGTTTGAACAATAGAAGCTGGTTCTTCTTCACCAATGTGACCAACTTGCCCAGCTTGAAAGGCTTTATCATAAATCTTGAAGTTTTGTGTCTTTCGAATCTCTTCATCCAGAAAGTGGTCTGGGATTCTCATTCCTTTCGTCCTTGGAACGAACTTGATGGTTTTGACGAAGGAGATCCTGAAGTCTTTGTTGTAGATGTCTTTGGATTCTGTTCGATCATGCATTCTTTTGATGAAATCAGGTGTTTTCTCACAGAAGTGTTCGATAAGCATCTTTGTGAACTTAACGAGCAGAATCACGGTCCTCTCACGGTCAGTCTGAATGTGATGGATCATGTCGCTCATTATGGATCTGGCGAAGTCAATCGGTTTCATGCTCATCATTCCCCAAAATACTTGCAGGTGCTCCAATCGTGGATGCTCGTGACCACTCCTCCTTCCAGCAATTGATCTGACTATCAACATGTAGAAGGTTCTCCATGGTTGTGGCAGATATTTGACGTTGAACTTTGATAGTCTGGTGAGTAATTGATTATCTGGAGCATCGTATCCTAGATCAATGAAATAATTCAGGATTTCAAGTTCGGTCAACATAGGATGAAACTCATTGGGTGTCGGTAACGTAAGAACGGTTCGAAGAACATCAAGGTATTCCTGACGATCCAGCTTGACAGTGAATGAAACATCGTCCAAGTTAGCCCTAGCAGTGTACCAGAACTGATGAATGTAGAAGATTGGTACTGATGTAGACTTAGTGAGCATTGGTTTGCAGGGATGAGCTAGCAGTATGTCCTTGACAATCTTGCATGTATCTGCTGGAATACTGAGTTTGTTGAAGTCAATGCGTGGATTGTTTTGGTCAATGATAACGTTGTAGTCTTCTGGGACAATTTCACCAAGGTAGAGTTTGTTCTGGGACAGATTCATTGTGTTGAGCCATTGTGTTCTGTAAATGTAAAGTCATGAAATCAAACATCCAGATTCGTTAGTCATTAGTCTTCATCCATGTTTGAAATTCAAAGACGTATAAGTTACATGTTGCATTTATGGTCCAGTTAATTAATATGTGATTAGTGACAGTATTATCAATCAACATGTGTCTCATAAGACATAGCAATTAAACATTTAAGGCACAAACGTCTAATAATAACATGTCCATTAATAAACCTTATTACAACACAAACATCACACACATTCATAAGGATTCATTCATAATACAAGTTTTTGAAAAGTTACAATACATGTGAAGAAAAAAAATGTGTTAAGTATGATCTCGAAAATATGACAAATGAAGTTCTCGATAACTATTACTTATAAAGTTCTCGATAACTTTTGTACAAACATGATCTCGAAAGTTTCTTTAAGAAAGATCTCGAAAAGTTGATGACCAAAAGTTCTCGATAACTTGAGCAAAAGTTTTCGATAACACATTCCACATGTTCTCGAAAACCATGAAAGATCTCGAAAGTTTTTTTTGAAAGTTCTCGAAAGTTATATGATCTCGATAATTTAAGAAGATCTCGAAAATCTTAGGATCTCGATAATTTTGTTCAGAGATTTGAAAATTTTCAAAGGTTTCTCGATAACTATAGTTAAGGAGAGATCTCGAAATTTTTTCGAAAGATCTCGATAGAATTATCGAGAAAAGATCTCGAAAAAATTTTCTCGAAAAATTCTTATACAAGAATTTTCGAATTCTTTGTAGACATACGTTTTCGGTGAAATCTTTGAATCCTTGAATGAATACCTGTGTATTGAGTGTGAAACAACAATTAGAAACACATCAAATGCACATTCAAAAGATCTCGAAAACTAACGAGCTCAAAAATTAGCTAGAACATTTATTACGAGAATTCATGTTGTAATACCAATGGAACACATCAATTAACACTTATTGGTACACGTTTAGACCATTTAATTAGACTCTAGAACACAATCATGAACACGCCCACAATTACGCATAAACCCTAACTTATGAAATCATGCGAACGAGATAATTTAAAACAATTAACGTGCATAAACATGATACAACTACTCTAACAAACATATCCCATCAATCAAATCAAACACTAAAACACTCAATCAAGAAAACCCAATTCGTTCCTAAACCCTAACTTTCGAAATCCATTCAAACGTGATAGTTGTTGTGATTAAACGTTTTAGGCATGTTTAGAAGACATATAAGATCAAAAGCCCTATGAATTTATAACCACAAAACATCTAAATCACGTACATTCGAAAATAACGAAACCCTAGATCTAGAAAACAAAATTGCATATAATCTAGCCATAGAAAAGTTAATTCCTTGAAAACCTCTTGTTAGAATAGGCCAAATATTATGAAGCAACTTACGGTTTGAAGATTTAGAACACGGATTTGCGAATTGATTCTTGGCCGTGTGATTGAAAAAGAGAGTGTTTGTTTTTGTTTTTTTGTGAAAGTGAAAGAAAAAAGGACGGGGGGTGTTTGTTTTGGTTATGTTTTTTGAAAAGTTTGGTACTATGGCAAGATTAGTCCTTTAAAAACAAGTCTTACATTATAACAGTCCAAATCATTAATATTTAACGGTTTAATGCAACGACCGTTAATACCGAAGACATACTAAGCTAAAAGGAAATAAAAAAAAAAGTAAAAGAAATAATACGAGGGATAACCTGTGACGTTCCACCATTATAACAAGATAACATCGTAACTTTTTGAAATATGCAAGTACACATGTTTGCACAAGATTTTTGAATATTGAAGAACATTTTCTCCCCCTCAACACTTGGTATGAAAATTAGGAACAGTTTGATAAACCGAAGTGTTGATGAAGGTAGTGTACATGCATTTGAAAAACGAGAGAAAAAAATAGAAATAAAACTTAAAAAATGTAAAATCTTTTTGGTATTTTTGAAGATTTTTTGATTTTGTATTTTTGTTTTTGATAAATATGTACAAAAATGGTTTTGGTATTTGACTCAGTTAATTGGTTTCAAGAAAAGAGATTAGATCATCTGGAGTCAAACACCGCATACCTATCCGGTGGACTAGTTCAGCGAACCTTGAGGGAGCTAAAGGTTTTGTGAACAAATCTGCCAGTTGGTATTCAGTACCCACGAAATATAACTCTATTGTACCCTTTTCAACATGCTCCTTGATGAAGTGATAACGGAGATCAATGTGCTTAGACTTTGAATGCAGAACCGTGTTGCACGAGATTGCTATCGCACTTTTCGAGTCACAATACATTGGAATCTTAGTGAATAAGTAACCATAGTCCATTAGCTGTGTACGCATCCAAATGACTTGTGCACAACAGGCAGACATGGCAACGTATTCAGCTTCTATTGACGAAAGTGAGATACAATCCTGCTTCTTTGATTGCCAAGACACGAGTTTATCTCCAAGAAACTGCAAACCACCAGAAGTACTTTTTCTAGTATCCATACACCCTGCATGATCAGCGTCTGAAAAAGCTATTAGTTAAAAACCGGAATCCTTCGGATACCAGATCCCCAAATGAATGGTTCCCTTTACGTATTGAAGGATTCTCTTAGCCTCATTGAGGTGACGTTCAGTAGGACTGGACTGATAGCGAGAGCACATAAATACAGCAAATACAATATCCAGTCTACTAGCGGTGAGATACATGAGTGACCCAATAATACTACGGTATTTTGTAGGGTCAACTGGTTTCCCATTTGGATTCACATCTAATTTAGTTGTGTTGGCCATAGGAGTATTGTAAGTATCACAACTGGTCATTCCATGTTTCTTTATTATCTCAAGAGCGTATTTGGACTGATTAAGGAAAATTCCACGGGGTGACTGATGTACTTGTAGTCCTAAGAAGAACGTAAGTTCACCCATCATTGACATTTCAAAATTTTGTTTCATTAATCTGGCAAAAGCGTTTGAGTACTTTTTGTTTGTAGAACCAAAAATAATGTCATCGACATATATTTGCACAATTAAAACATCTTCCCCGTGTTTTTGAATAAACAAAGTTGGATCTAGTAAACCTTTAGTGAAAGAATTAGCAAGCAAGAAAGCAGTAAGTTTATCATACCACGCCCTGGGGGCTTGTTTGAGACCATAGAGAGCCTTCTTAAGTCGGTAGACATGATTTGGGTGCTCTGGGTCGACAAATCCCTCTGGCTGACTAACGTATACCTCCTCACGTAGTTGACCGTTCAGAAATGCAGTTTTCACATCCATTTGATAAACGACCATGTTTTTGTGAGCAGCGTATGCTAAAAATATTCGAACAGCTTCGAGTCTAGCCACTGGTGCAAAAGATTCCTCAAAGTCAATTCCTTCCTCTTGAGTATATCCTTTAGCTACCAAACGTGATTTGTTACGAATAACATTGCCTTCTGCGTCCAACTTGTTTTTCCAAATCCATTTTAGCCCAATGACATAAAATCCATCCGGTCGTTCAACTAATTCCCAAACTTCAAGACGTTTGAATTGGTTGAATTCCTCTTGCATTGATTCAATCCAGTTGTCGTAAGTGAGAGCTTCTTTAATATTTTTCGGTTCTTCATGACTAACTGTTAGAGCATAAATGCAATGTTCGGCATCGGAGTGAAGTTTTTGTCTAGTCATAACTGGAGCTGTTGGATGACCAATAATGTTGACAATTGGATGGTCACGAGTCCAATGATGTGTTGAAGGGTGAGGGTTATGAAACTGCTGCATATTAGTTGGTTCCAAGTTGCGTGTTGACGACTCAGCAATATCAGAAAGGTTCGGAGTCGGAGCAAACGGATTGAAGAACGCATTTGGATCATAATTTGCAGGTTCGGGTACTTGTTGTTGGTTCAGATCTTCAGTTGGGTTGTCGGTGTTGGAAGCGGTTTGTTCTTCTATTGTTGGTGATTCAGTCGGGGGTGCATCGGGTGTTACTATTGTAGTTGTAGTAACCGTTGTATCAGGTACTTGAATATTATCAGGTTGAGCAGCGGAACTAGTGGATACATCTGGTGCACGTGTCTCAAATGAATCATCGAACAAAGGAGAAAACAATGTTTCCAATTCTCGACGAGTTAGTGACAACGGTTCAGCTGAAGAATCTGGAAAGTTTAGACGGTTGGTTGCGGGTCCTAAGCTGTTTTGCTCAGAAGCCATTTCTGTGAGCTCATCGAAATTAGCATGAATAGTCTCCTGAATCTCTCTAGTACGACGGTTGTAGATTCAAAATCCTTTTGAGTTTTCACAATATCCAATGAAGATACCGACGTCAGCCTTTGCTTTCAGTTTTCCAAGATCATCACGATCATTATTTGGATAGCATAGAGAACCAAATACATGAAAGTGTTGTATATTAGGCTTTCGTTTGTGAACAATTTCATAAGGTGTGACTTTATGACGTTTATTGATCATACAACGATTTTGGGTGTAACATGCGGTTAAGACGGCTTCAGCCCAAAGATAATCTGGTAATTGAGCATTAATGAGCATCGTTCGTGCGGCTTCCACTAACGTTCTGTTGCGTCTTTCGACCACTTCATTTTGTTCGGGAGTCCGTGCAATTGATGTTTGATGTTCTATTCCAACTTTCTCAAAGTAATCACGAAGAGTTTGATTCTTGAATTCAGTTCCATTTTCTGTTCTTACGATTCTGACTGTGTTGCGAAGTTGAACCTGAATTTTCGTGAGAAAGGTGATTATCATCGATGGAGCTTGATCTTTGCTTCGAAGAAAGTAGACCCAAGTCCATTTGGAGAAGTCATCGACTATCGCAAGAATGTATCATTTCCCATTGATCGTTTGTACTCGCATTGGGCCACATAAATCCATATGAAGAAGTTGAAGAATATGATCGGTACTTGGTTCTGGTTTTGAACTTAGATGTGTACGTTTGCTCTTTCCTTGTTCACAAGCGGGACATAAGTGATCTTTTGCATATCTGAACCTTGGAAGACCGTCAACTAGTTTATGGCGAGCAAGATCAATCATAGTTTTGAAGTTGAGATGAGATATGCGTTGGTGCCATAACCAGGATTTTGTCGATTCAGCCTTTGAAAGTAGACAAATGGGAGAGGAAGCGGTCATGTCGGACATTGAAATTGTATAAAGACTGTTTCCACGTGTGCCAGACATCAGATCATTTCCTTGTAGATCACGAACAAAGCATGTTTTCTCCCTGAATGCAACTTCCAGATCACCATCACAAAATTCACCGACTGAAAATAGATTGTAACCGAGGCCTTCAACATAATAAACACGACTAATTTCGATATTCCATTATTGCAGCGAAATGATCATTCCCGAATCTGACAGTACCAATGAACTTTGAGACAAAGTTTCTTAACAGTTTGAGATTGCCTGTCATGTGTTGGGAGCATCCGCTATCAACAATCCAGAGAACAATTTGCACCACCTGCATCACATAAAAGAGACGACGATGGTACAATGGTAAGGGTGGAACCCGAAGAAGTTGTAGGTTCCGTTGGGTTAGAAGCACATATATTAACAATTTTAGGAATCCATTTAAAGTTATGTGTTCTTTGTAACCAACGTTGCCAATTCCAACTAGATTTAGCCTTGTTCTTAGTGAATTCGCTAAGTGATGGCATGTTCCTAGGGTTATTTTTCGCAACTAGTGGGTGGACTACATCATTCTTAGAAACTACACAAGGCATAAGTCCTAGCACATATTTTGAAGCATTAGTGGGCCTAGATTTCCTGCCTGATGTACATTTCTTAAAACGTGATAAAAGAGAATTCGCAACACATTTAGAATGATCACCAGATAACATACTCTTACGACAAAACACACATGAAGCATTAACATTCAAAGCATTTAAAGGTTCATCATTCGTTACACAACGATTAGGATTACAATTTTCCAAATCAGAATCTAAATCTAGTGTAAGATGAGTATTATTCAAAGTCCTAGGGTGTTCTTCTACTTCAGAGGCTTCTAGTGTCTCTCTTCTACGTTGCAAAATCCTATTCTTCCTTTTCATACGTTTACGCTTGGATCTGCTAACGCTAGGAGTGGCAACTATTCCTTTAGAAGTGGAAGGATCCATATTAGACTTATGAGTGTTTTGTTCTTCATTGGTTATGTCTAATGAGTACATTCCTGGTGCAACTACTTTAGTGTTGAAAGATTTTCCTTTTTCAAGTTCACGTATTTTCTCTTTCAACTCAATGATAATGTGCTTTTTATCTTGAATTTCACTTTCGAGCTTTATGTTTGAATAGAGATAGTTATCTCGACTCTTTTGCCAATAGTCTGTAACTTCTTGCAATTCTGCAATTTCCTTTTCACATTTTGAAATTTGACTTTTTAATTCCTTATTTTCTTTTTGAAAGGATGTGGAAGTGTTAAGACTTTGCATTTTTACTTCAAAATCAAGACTTTGGTTTTGACACCATTCAAGCTTTTTGTTGAGTTGAAAAATCTCATTAGAAAGTTTGTTTTGCACATCATCATTGTGTTGTCGGAGATTCATGTTTTCATCTTTTAATGTCTCAATTTGTTTAGACAACAACTCAATATCATCACAGTGATCATCAACAAGCATAGAAGTACCAGATTCATAAAGAGAGTTCATAATCACAGAAATTATATCAGCACTAAGAACATGTTCCAAGAGTCGATCAACTTCTTTTTGTAAAAATTGATTTCGACGTTTTTGCTTTAAAATTGCTTGTTCAGTTTCTTGAAACACATTCATTATGGTTTTGACTTCCCTGTTAAGTTCCTGTTCCCATTTCTGAGCATATGAATGCAAGCGTTGAAGACTTGGAGAAAATTGTGTTTGTAACATTTCCCTTCTTTCTTTTGCAACCGGGGAAAGAAAGTTAGCAACAGTAATTTCAAAATTTTTAACAACAGCATGTTCCATTGATTAAATTTCATTTGTGAATGATTTATGTTAATACAAATATCGCCTAAAAACGTTATTTATATTTTACGATCTTTGCTAAGTTTTGTTAACGACAAAGTCTAAACTTTAGTTTTTGGTAAAACATAATTCTAGTTTAAAGTCTTGCATAATCATTCTTTTGCTACATTTCACATTTCACATTTTCATATAGAACACAACATTTTCATAATTCTTTAACTAGAAATATCACATCCCATTTATGGTAAGTTGTCATTTTGCAATTAAGGAAACATTGTGTGTTTGACTAACCAAAAGTGTTTCTTACACAAAGTTATGTTTGGTTAGCACTTAAGTTTGATGTGACATTGTTTGGTATGGAAGTAAAGTTTCTTACATGCCTTGAATATGTTTTGTCACATCATGTTATGTCATGCTAGCATTTAGGTTTGATGTGACTTTGTTTGGTATCTTACATGCCTTAAAAGTGTCTTGTCACATCATTTTTTTAATATGCTCTTGTCACATCATAGTTATGGTAAGTTGTGTGTTTGACTATCCATATGCTTTATTACACTAGCCATGCTTATGACTTGTAATAAGTTGATGTGACTTAGGTTGGTTTGGAACTTATGGCAAAGGTTCAAGATGTCAGATCTGGCGGAACCCTGGGGATACACGGGCGGAACCCTTGTGAGGGTTCCGCGGGTTCCGCCAGGATAAAAATAACTTTGCCTATAAATACCAAACCATTTGCTAGCATTTTTCCTTTATCACTTCTCATCATTTTTTCACACACATCCAGATTATCATTCGTCTAACCCTTAACCATTTCATTGTTGTGAAGTTTCTTATTGTAGCAAAGAAGTTCACTAACTCATTTCTAGTTTCAAGCTTCCAACAAGAAGTTGCAAGTCTTGATAACTAAAGCATTGTGTAGATTTCTTTAAGTCTATACTTCATATTCATTGTGTGTTATAGTTATGATCGGTTAGTATTTGTGCCTTAAAATACAAAGTGTAAAGGGAGTTGTTGTACCAGTGTGAAAGAACTATCGGGAGTGGTTGTACCCTTGGTAAAGAACTCGACATTTAGCTTAGTGTCGGAAAACGTGTATAAGCGACGTGTAAGGTTTTCTCCGCCGGATAAAGGAGCTTGTTGATAGTGCTTGAAACTCTCGAGTTGGATACTCGGGGCGTGGACGTAGGGCAAGGACAAAAGAGGTCCTTGTAGCCGAACCACGATAAACTATCGTGTTGTGGTTTGATTGTTCTTTCTTTATCTTTGCATATATTTATATTGTGTTTGATATATCTTCAAAACTAAATCTTTGTTTACACGAAAGTTTCAATAAGATTTTAAAAGATAATCAACGCTAAAAAGAGGTAAACTATTCAACCCCGCTTCTAGTTTTCCACAATTGGCATCAAGAGCTACATTACTCAAGATTTTAAAATATATTGTGTTTTAAAACTTGAAACGATCCATGGATTTTGAAAATTACAAAGAAGGGCAATCTATGCAAAGACCACCACTTTTTGAAGCAAACGGTTTTATTTATTGGAAAAACCGATTTGAAACTTACGTGAAATCTAAAGATATAGATTTGTGGTTTATCATTGTTGATGGTGATAATGTAGTTTCAAACATTAAAGATGAAGATCAAAAGAAATTGATTTGTAAAAATAATGAAGCTAAAATGATGCTTTATAACGCTTTACCAAAGAAAGAGTACGAAAGGATTTTTATGTGTAAAACCGCCAAAGACATTTGGCAATCTTTAATAGTCACTCATCAAGGAAACTCACAAGTTAAGGATAACAAAATTGATCTTTTAATTCAACAATATGAACAATTTGTTATTCCCGAAAATGAGACTATTGATATTGCATTTGCTAGGTTTAACACTATTATTACTTCACTTAAAGCACTTGACGAATCTTTTTGTAGCAAGAATTTTGTCAGGAAATTTCTTAGAGCACTCCATCCAAAGTGGAGAGCAAAAGTGACGGCAATTGAAGAATCAAAGGATCTTTCAAGCATGTCACTTGATGAGCTAATTGGAAACCTCAAAGTTCATGAGATGATAATGGAAAAAGATTCCGAAATAGTTAAAGGCAACAAAGAAAAAGTGAAGTCCATCGCCTTGAAGGCTAGAGTTCAATCAAGTGATGATGATGAATCTAGCTCGGATAGTGACGATGAAGAATATGCCATGGCCGTTAGAGACTTCAAGAAGTTCTTTCGGAGACGTGGAAAGTTTGTAAGGCAACCTAAAGATGATAAGAAAACCTTTCGGAAAGACCGTGATGATAAGAAAGGAAAGGTTGAAAGAAAATGCTTTAGGTGTGGTGAAACAAGTCATCTCATAGGAGAATGTCCTAAACCGCCCAAAAGCAAGTCACAACAAGCCTTCGTAAGCGGTGCTTGGAGTGACTATGAAGAGGACGATGATGAGTCAAAGAACGGCGACATTGCGCTCATGGCTCATAACTCAAATGAGGTACTTTCCGACTCATCTTATTCCTCTATAGATGATGACACCTTACAAAACCAATATAACAAACTTTGTGAACTTAGCTTAAAAATCATAGACAAGAACAAATTTTTGAAAACTAAAAAGGAGTTTTTAGAAAATGAAGTTTATGAATTAAAAGAAAAAGCTAAGAGGTTAGAAAAGAGTAAAGATGTTAACACATCATGTAAATCTTGTGAGGAGTTTAAACTCGAAATTGAGAAGCTAAAAGTTACTCAAGAAGATCTAATCAAACAAACCACAAAGTTTAAAAAGTTTGATAAAAGCATTTCTTGTGCGGATGAGATAATGAAAATCCAAAAATCACCATTTGATAAAACGGGACTAGGTTTTACGAAGGAAGAAACCTCTAAAAGTCAAGTAAAATCAAACAAGAAATCACAAGAAACAACCAAAACATTCTTGGCAGGGCGCGGAACCGGCGGAACCCTCAAGAAGGTTCCGCCCGTTGATGCTCAGGGTTCCGCCAGACCTGCTGCAAGAAATTTAGTTTCAACATCTAATCGTTCAAAATTTGTCAAAGTCACACGTAAGAGTGAAACTAAACCTGCTGTTAAAATGGGAGTAGGACTTGGTAACAATGAGTTTAGAGCAAAAACCGTTCAACCGAGACCTAAAACACCTTTTCCCAAACGCCCCTTTCCTAAGAGTAACTACTACCCACAACCAAACTACCAACATATTTGGAACCATAACACTCCTAGACATTACCAAATTCCAAACTATATGTCATGGAACCCATATGCTCCATTTTCATACTTTGGACAAGTTAACGGTATGTTTAACCAAAATGGACCCATGAGAAAATGGGGACCAAATGTTTGAGTGTTTTTCATAAAATAGGTGTGCCTCAAAGTATCTTTGGAACCGGATGAATGGATCAAAGATAGCGGATGTTCAAGGCACATGACGGGTAATAAAAGCCTCTTCTCAACATATCAAAAATGTGATGGAGGTAATGTCACGTTTGGTAGTAAAGCTAAGAGCAAAATCATCGGAAAAGGTACGATCTCTCATGACTCACTTACTATAGATGATGTAGCTCATGTAGATAACTTAGGCTTTAATCTTCTTAGTATTAGTCAACTTTGCCGTAACAAGTATAACGTCCTTTTTAGTGAAAACGGAAGTAAAATACTTAAAGACGGTATAACCATAGCCAAAGGTGTCCTTAAGAACAATGTGTATGTTATGAAGTTAGATCAAACATCTAGAGACAAACTTTGTCTTGCTTCATTAGATGAATCTTCAACTTTATGGCATAGACGTTTAGGACATGCTAACATGAGACTAATTCAAAACCTCTCCTCCAAAGATTTAGTTCGAGACCTACCTAAGTTGAAATTCGATCAACACTTTTATGATGCTTGCAATGTCGGTAAACAAGTCCACAATAGCCATAAGGCTAAAAACATGGTTTCTACA
Source organism: Artemisia annua (assembly GCA_014162995.1). NCBI lineage: Eukaryota > Viridiplantae > Streptophyta > Magnoliopsida > Asterales > Asteraceae > Artemisia > Artemisia annua. Next base: position 44,121 of record LBNU01033896.1, read on the forward strand.
TCTAGGTGTCCAGAACTTTTACATATGGATTTGTTTGGTCCATCCGCTATACAAAGTTATGGGGGTAACTTCTACACTTTGGTTATAGTGGATGATTATTCGAGATATACTTGGACAAAATTTTTGAAAAGTAAAAATGAAGCTTTTGATAAATTTGAGATTCTAAGTAAGAAAATTCAAAATCAATTAGGGTCTAATATTGTGTCTATTAGAACGGATCACGGTCGTGAATTTGATAATGAATTTCAATTCGGTAACTTCTGTGATAAAAATGGTATAACTCATAACTTTTCAGCTCTACGTACTCCTCAATCTAATGGTGTAGTAGAACGTAAAAACCGAACATTGCAAGAGATGAGTAGAACAATGCTTAACGAACAAAACATACCACGAAAGTTTTGGTGTAATGCCGTCGACACATCTACCTACATTTTAAACCGAGTCCTAATTAGACCTTTCTTAAATAAAACTCCTTATGAACTTTATAAAGGAAGAAAGGCTACTTTAGGATATTTTAGAGTGTTTGGGAGTAAATGCTTCATTCTTAACACCAAGGATTATCTCACCAAATTTGACCCAAAGTCTTATGAGGGTGTGTTTCTTGGATATTCACAAACTAGTAAAGCATACATCGTATTGAATAAAGAAACCCTAAGAGTCGAGGAATCGTTGAACATAACATTCGACGAGAGTCCACCTCCCTCTAAGACATCACCTTTGGTGGATATTGATGACTTAGTTGAAAGTCAAGCTATGGACAACCAAGTCACCATAGAAAATGACAAGGAAGAAGAATCACCAAACAAACAAATCGTTAATGTCAAAGAGTCTAAAAGCCACCCATTAGACAATGTCATAGGAAAAATCAATGAGAGAACATTAAGGTCTAAAGCCCAAAATGAAAGTAATGACTTTTGTTTCGTGTCAACCATTGAACCTAAAAACATTAACGAAGCCATAAAAGATGAGTCATGGATAATTGCTATGCAAGAAGAATTAAACCAATTTGTTAGAAACGACGTTTGGACATTAGTTCCTCCTCCTAGGAGTCAAACAATAATTGGAACAAAATGGGTCTTTCGTAACAAAATGGATGAAAATGGTGTTGTGTCTAGAAACAAAGCTAGGCTAGTAGCACAAGGATATAATCAACAAGAAGGTATTGACTACGATGAAACTTTTGCTCCGGTAGCTAGGCTCGAGTCAATTAGAATCTTACTTGCATATGCGTGTGCACATAACTTTAAACTTTTTCAAATGGACGTCAAAAGTGCATTCTTAAATGGGGTCATTAATGAAGAAGTGTACGTCGCTCAACCACCGGGCTTCGTTGATTTTGAAAAACCTAACCACGTTTTCAAACTTAAAAAGGCTTTATACGGACTTAAGCAAGCTCCAAAAGCATGGTATGATCGACTTAAAACTTTCTTAGTTGACCATAAGTACACCATGGGCTTAGTTGATAATACTCTCTTCACCAAGAAGAAAGATTCCCATATTATCATAGTCCAAATCTATGTTGATGACATTATATTCGGATCAACTTGTCAAGATCTATGCGATGATTTCTCGAAAATCATGCATGATGAGTTTGAAATGAGTATGATGGGAGAACTCAACTTTTTCCTAGGACTCCAAATCAAACAACTAGAAGATGGTATCTTCTTTAACCAATCTAAGTACATTAGGGACATGCTTAGGAAATTTGGATTAGAAGATTCTAAACCAATCAAAACACCCATGTCCACGGAAACTAAACTCGTCAAGGATGAGGAAAGTGAATCCGTAGATAGCACTAAATATAGGGGTATGATCGGAAGTCTACTTTACCTAACGGCTAGTAGACCCGACATTATGTTTAGTGTTTGTCTATGTGCTCGTTTTCAAGAAGATCCTAAAACCATTCATCTTGAAGCCGTTAAACGGATCTTTAGATACATCAAGGGCACTACACATTTAGGATTATGGTATCCCAAGAGAACGGGTGTAGACACCATAGTGTATGCCGATTCGGATCATGCCGGTGACTATGTTGATAGAAAAAGCACAAGTGGTACTTGTACTTTTGTTGGACATTGTCTCACCTCATGGTTTTCCAAGAAACAAACGTCTCTCGCTATTTCGACAACGGAAGCCGAATATGTGTCGGCCGGAAAAGCATGTCAACAAGCTCTTTGGATGAAGCAAGCTCTTGTCGACTACGGAATTCTACTCAACGGGATCACCATTCTTTGTGACAACAAAGGAGCCATTGACCTTAGCAAAAACCCCGTTCAACACTCTCGTACCAAACACATTGAAATCCGTCATCATTTCCTTCGTGACAACGTTCAAAAAGGAAATATCTCAATCGAGAAAGTCTCTTCCGAAGACAACATAGCCGACATCCTCACAAAACCTCTCAAACGAGAACCCTTTAACCTCCTTAGGTTAGGATTAGGACTTATGGAACTTGCCTTGTAAGTCTAAACATTAGACTAACCAAACCATAGAGCCCTTTAATCAGCAGACCCGACGGAACCTTCGGGGTATACGGGCGGAACCTTCCCTAGGGTTCCGCGGGTTCCGTGGGTCTGCAGAATCTTTTGGTAGTTTATATTCGACCAAACACCCATATTTCACTGCCACTTCAACCTAACTACCATTCACTCACCTTCACCTACGAAAATTTTGTGTTCCAAGCTCCCTCATCACTCACATTTCTTCATTGTAAGTGTTCTAAACATAATTGCATTCCTGATCTAAGTCTAGGAATTCTATTTCTTGCACAAAAACAAAACTTGGGGTTATGCATTAATTTGAGCAATAAGTGTAGAAACTTAGGTGTTTTACAAAACTAATCATGTTTCCCATAGCTAGGAATTGCATCCTTATTAACTATTAACATGTTTACTAAAACACCCCATGTCAAACTCTTGCAAAAATCTCTCACAAATAGGACAAATTTATTTTCGTCTCACATTGTGAATACAAAATCAAAACGTTATGTTCAAAACATCACTTGCATAATGTCTCTTGAATGCTAAATGGAATGCATAACCAATATGTATTTTCGGGTACATTCAAATGAAGCTACATTGAACTAGGAGAGTTTGGGTTATCTATCGTTTTATCACAAAACTTGCATCACTAAAACGTTTTGAGCATGAAAATGAGTCAAAGATAACCGCACCTCCACATGGTTTTCATATAGGCACACACTAGAATATCCACATTGCAATAGTCGTTAACATGGACTAAAATATGATATTTCGTTTTTCTAGGTCTCATCATGCCTCCCGTCACCCACTACGACCATAAGGAAACATTAAGTACCTACCCAAACACCATAGAACCAAAGGCTTAACTCCAAACCAAGTGAA
>LBNU01033896.1:47720-69316 GCA_014162995.1 Artemisia annua
GTTGAGCTTCAGCAACAGGTTAAGCTTCAGCAGCATCTAGCTCTTCCAAATACTCTCTATAGTACGGCTTTCTCCTCAACCATTCTAGAATCTTGTCTCTCTGCCACGGTGCATAATTCGCATAAGAACCATATTCATCAAAAATTTCCCAGCCCCAATGAAGTATAATTTCATTATACAGGAGCTCGTGTGATAAAGCCTTCGACCACTCCTGTTCCATTGTTAAACCATCCATTGTTATATGTGTTTTATGAGAATTGACAAACGGGTTTTTGTGAGTTTATGTGCGTTTTGCCGAGTTAAGGATTATTCGGTATATATAAAGTAAAAAATTGGTGGGACAAAATGAAAATGAGGCGGGAAAATAAATCCCGACGTCATGTCATCGGTACCAAAATAGGCGGGAAAAAAACCCGCCCAAATATTCGCTACTATTCACAAGCGCGGGGAGACAAAAATGGCTCGAAAAGGTGCCAACGTCATTTCGTCGGGACTATCACAATAATAACGTGATTAAACGCTAATCAAAACGCTAATCATAATAATTTTTTATTTAATGACATGCCGACGCCAAGACGTCGGGAAATTATTGGCGGGTCAAATTCCCGCCCAAGTTTCCCCAATTATTGGAAAAGTCAAATTTGACCAAAACACTACCGACGAATTAGCGTCGGGATTTTAAAATCCCAAAAATTCAACGCGAGTTTGGCTCGGTCAAGCGATTTTTTTGTCGTTTAGCGTAAAATGCCGACGAAAACTTGGCGTCGGGATTATTTTTGTCGCCAGTTCTCCTGATTCTAGTAGTGAAACTCTCCATTCGTGGAAGCATCCCAGAGACTGAAGTTACACTCCGAAGGATTGATGTGTACACATGAAATCATGGTTGCAATTTGGTGGGGAAATAATTGTAACAGGAGTGTATAATTCCACCCTTGTGTAGTACTATCCAAAAGATCATTAACAACCTTATATTCTGAATTTTGAGTGTGGTTAGGAAATGTCCTGTAACCCGCTAACCAATGGTCTTCCCAAACCTTTACTATTCCATCCTCTCTTCAAAGACATCCACGGTCCTCTTTATGGAGAACCTCATTTTGAAGAGAATGTTCAACCTATTCCACCACCTTCCCTAGCCTTCGAATCATTCTTTCCCTCCTATGAGGGAATAGAAAGAATGGTTGAGAACCATCTATATCAAGCAATGGACCTCCAAACAACCTTGCTTGAATCAATCCAACATCTACCACCACCCTCTCCAAACAACCCTCCTCCCCCCACTCATCACCATCATTGCTCACAATGTGACCAAATGGTAAAACTTGGCGAAAGCATAAAAACCTTGCTTCACCAATTCCACGATGAGACCCGTTTCACCCTCCAACACATCCTAGAGCGTTTGGATGCTCTCTCCCATCCAAACAATTCCTAGAGCTCATTTTGGAGGCCTTTTGCCCCAAATTAAGAAGTGTTGGAAGTCACCTACTTATAGAAGTAGGATGTTATTTTATTTCTTAGTTTATTTTTATTTTTATTTTAGAAGTAGGAGGGTGACATTCCATTTCTTGTCATTTGACTTTTGAGAGTCAAAGTTTTTACTTGAAATGAATTCTTCTTACTTGCATTGTTAGTTGAACATATATGAGTTGTGCTTGTGTTGCCTTTCATTTCTCATATTGTGTGGTGAATACATGTTTGTCAATGTGCGTTTATCACCAACTAACCATTTTTTTGTAGGTTCAAAATCCATGATTCCTTCTTGGCACTCCATTTAGGGGGAGTATCGACCAAGGGGGAGCATGTGTTCCGCTACGCTACTCTTCTTTTTGTTTTGACAAAAAGGGGGAGAAAGATATCTAAACTTAGAAACTTAAAATGAAAATGATTTTTCGTTAATTAAGTAAAACAAATTTAAATATAAGCGTTTTTAAAGACTTAACACTAAAATTAGTGATTTACTTAAAAACGAAGTTTATGTTTTGTCATCAACAAAAAGGGGGAGATTGTTAATACAAATATCGCCTAAAAACGTTATTTATATTTTACGATCTTTGCTAAGTTTTGTTAACGACAAAGTCTAAACTTTAGTTTTTGGTAAAACATAATTCTAGTTTAAAGTCTTGCATAATCATTCTTTTGCTACATTTTACATTTCACATTTTCATATAGAACACAACATTTTCATATTTCTTTAACTAGAAATGTCACATCCCATTTATGGTAAGTTGTCATTTTGCAATTAAGGAAACATTGTGTGTTTGACTAACCATAAGTTTTTCTTACACAAAGTTGTGTTTGGCTAGCATTAACTTGATGTGACCTTGTTTGGTTGTACACATTAAGTTGTCTTTGTTTTACATGCCATAATTATGTTACATCACATCATGGTATTATGGCATTCACAAGTCACTTCATACTTATGGCTAGGTTGTGTGTTTGACTATCCATAAGCCTTATTCTACAAGTTATGTTTATGACATGTAATAAGTTGATGTGACTTAGGTTGGTTTGGAACTTATGGCAAAGGTTCAATCTGTCAGATCTGGCGGAACCCTGGGGATACACGGGCGGAACCCTTGTGAGGGTTCCGCGGGTTCCGCCAGGACAAAAAGAACTTTGCCTATAAATACCAAACCATTTGCTAGCATTTTTCTTTTATCACTTCTCATCATTTTTTCACACACATTCAGATTATCATTCATCTAACCCTTAACCATTTCATTGTTGTGAAGTTTCTTATTGTAGCAAAGAAGTTCACTAACTCATTTCTAGTTTCAAGCTTCCAACAAGAAGTTGCAAGTCTTGATAACTAAAGCATTGTGTAGATTTCTTTAAGTCTATACTTCATATTCATTGTGTGTTATAGTTGTGATCGGTTAGTATTTGTGCCTTAAAATACAAAGTGTAAAGGGAGTTGTTGTACCCTTGTGAAAGAACTATCGGGAGTGGTTGTACCCTTGGTAAAGAACTCGACATTTAGCTTAGTGTCGGAAAACGTGTATAAGCGACGTGTAAGGTTTTCTCCGCCGGATAAAGGAGCTTGTTGATAGTGCTTGAAACTCTCGAGTTGGATACTCGGGGCGTGGACGTAGGGCAAGGACAAAAGAGGTCCTTGTAGCCGAACCACGATAAACTATCGTGTTGTGGTTTGATTGTTCTTTCTTTATCTTTGCATATATTTATATTGTGTTTGATATATCTTCAAAACTAAATCTTTGTTTACACGAAAGTTTCAATAAGATTTTAAAAGATAATCAACGCTAAAAAGAGATAAACTATTCAACCCCCCTTCTAGTTTTCCACAATTTATAATATTGAAATAAAGTAGAATCAGTTAACATGCTTAGCTTCTTTTGTACATTGTTGTTATGTTGAAGTATAGTATCTAAGCATGTTTCATGATCTGCTTTAGTTTTGAAATGATTGAGTTGAGATTTACAATGCTCAAGTGCCCTTGTTAATGCCACACTTTTGTCTCTCAACTTTGCATTCAGTGCTTGACACTGGATATTTTGATTTTAGCTAGTCATAAGTAACATTCTCCATTCAGCGTCTGAATCAGTCAAAGGTTCATGTTGTTCAATTTGATCATTGTGATCATGTGCATTGGGCGTAATTGTTTCATCAAATGTAACATCTGGATTTATTGGATCATCATCAAATAAAACCACTGTGGACATTTGATCAATTACGTGAGTAGGTAACATAGAATCAGATTGAACAACTTGTTCCTCGTCTGAGACAGAAGCAGAAGGAGAACCAATGTCATGTATCAGGCATGGATTAGAATCATCTACCTGATACTGATCATCAGTGTCATAGATAGGACTGGAATCACTTACTTGGAGTTCTTGTGTGTCTGCCATCAGTAGCATAGCATCAGTTCCATCTAAGTCATCCTTGACATAAGCATGAGAGACGTTGTTAGACACTGTGTGATCAATCTCAGGAGTAGAATTGCGTGCTTCATTGTGAAGTGCCGAGAGATATGCTTGCAGATAATATGCACTTCCATGAGATTTTCTAGATGTCTTATCCACATTCGTAGTATCATCTTCAAGTTTTACTAGATTTGTCAGTGGTGATTCCAGATAGCTATGAAGTGTGATAGGTGGAGCAGGCAGAATGCTTTTCATGAACTTTCTTTGGAGACATGACTGTAGTAGCTGATTCATTCGGAGTTCATGGTATGACAGATGCATGAATTCAATACGTTTCCACATTTCATGAGCACTGGCGTCAAAGTCCATTTTAGAGTAGATGGAGTTTGGAAGGCCTAGTATGATGTACCAAACAGCTTGTTGATCAGCATCGTATTGAGCTAGATCAGAACCAGTCAAAGTGTCTTTAGTTTGTAGTTTAATGAACCCAATTGAGTCAGCAATGAATTTCATTTGATATGGTCCTTGAAGAATGGATTTCAGTATGAGATCAGCTTGTGGACGACCGTTAACCCATTGTATGAATCGTCGTTTCCAATAAGTGTAGTTACCAGGTAACAACATAGGTGGATTTGTTTCATTACCAAAGTGTAATACATGACGAGGGTCGGTACTGTGACGTGGAGTATAAGGAGAGTTTGAGTACGGTAGTTGAGACACGATGAAAGACTTGTGTNATGGTCCTTGAAGAATGGATTTCAGTATGAGATCAGCTTGTGGACGACCGTTAACCCATTGTATGAATCGTCGTTTCCAATAAGTGTAGTTACCAGGTAACAACATAGGTGGATTTGTTTCATTACCAAAGTGTAATACATGACGAGGGTCGGTACTGTGACGTGGAGTATAAGGAGAGTTTGAGTACGGTAGTTGAGACACGATGAAAGACTTGTGTGTAAATGGATCTTGTAGAAGGTATAAGTGTTATGCCAATTCTCGAAAACAATCCCAAGTGTGTTCTCGAAACTTTGTAGGTTGAATATCTTGAAATTCAGTCAAAGTACAAAGATCTCGAAAGTTTACCAAAGATCTCGAAAAAATTCCAAAGTTCTCGAAAGATGCAAATTATCGAGAAATTTTGAAGAAAAATTTCGAAATCTCCAAGATTATGGAAATAAGCAAAGTTCTCGAAAAAATTAGAAAAGATTTCGAAAAGTTCCAAAGTTCTCGAAAACAGAATAAGATTTCGAAAAGATTGAAAAGATCTCGAAAGTTTTCAGGTTTTCGAAAAAATGTTCAAAAATTATCGAGATTATACAAGCTCGATAATATCCAACGAGTCGAAGTGTTTTCTTTCTTATACAAGAGAGAAAAGCATTGAGTAAGCAACGGAAACACATTTGGAGCAAATTACAAAGAACTCGATAGAATGGGGTTTAAGGTTCTCGAAAACAAGTACACTTTTGGGCAAATTTTGTTTTTGTAAAAAGCAATCCAATAACACGTTTTTAATCCAAGATTCTTGTACAACTAACCTTAAAATGATGAAATGTTAAAGAAAGTTGCAAACTTGAACTACTTTTCAAAAATCTCAAAGGTTTCGAAAACTAGTACAAAAGTACGAATCTTAAATTTTTGAAAAAATTTGAAACTTTGTTGGTTGTTTGAGTTTGTAACACAAGTTTGAGAACAAAGATGTGAGAGAAACACGAAACAAACAAGAAAGTTGCAAGCTTTTGCAAAAAATAACGAGTAAAAATAAAACTTTTGGTTCGTTGGAAACAAAAACAAAAAATACACCTTCTTCTAGCGATTGATACCACTTGTTAGGTCACCATTTTGTAAACACAAGTATAGAAATGAGATGAGAAATAGAGTTTGGTTGATTAGATCAATATGAAAGGTAAAAGTGCAAGAGTTTTCTTAAGATAATGAAATAACCAACAAAAGATAATGTTTACATAGTGTCCTATTTATAGGTGAGAAGTAGGGCAAGACTCCTCTCCTCCCTATCTTTCTAATTCGTGGGCCTTGTAGCCCATTGGACACTTAGTGGACTCTACACGTTTACATAAATAACTTAAGTAAGCTAGCAACCTATTACATGTTCTGAAATAACCGAGACTTGATAAATATTGATAAACTTAGATCCTAACACTCACCAAACACCATTCCCACAAAATTCTACCTCCACTAAAACCAATCACCATGCTTCCCATCTCCAAATAAAATGAACACAAACCTCCAAATAAAATCAACACAAACCTTTTTGTATCCCAAGCAAGTCCAAGAGACCTCGAGTTGGCAACTTAGTATTATCTAGTGTAGTTTGCTAGAAAAGCCTACTTGTATGCTTATGTACCAATGATTATGTTTTCAACATAATATATTATAATAATTTCTTGTAATGAATGCTTCTTGTGTTTTATTTTCATGTATTCCTATTTAGCTCTCTTGTACTATATTTATTACATGCATCATATATATTGCTTGTGCTCTAAATATTTTCCTTGCAAGCATTCCATATCTCGATTTCTATTATGACCTCAAAACGAGAGGGAGTATATGTCAAGGGGGAGCTCTATGCTCGTCGGGATAACCTTTTTGATGCTAACAAAAAGGGGGAGAATTGATATAAACTCAATTAATACTTGTATATATATTAATTTTTGTGTTAATGAGTTTAGATTTTGTAATCATAAAAAAGAGGGAGATTGTTGATATAAATAATGCATAAAAACGTTATTTATATTTTTCGATATCTCTATGTTTTGACGATCACAAAATGTAAAAACATTAAACGTAAAATTACTACGTAAACAAGTATTTAGTTAGTTTATATCAATTTATCCAACTAAATCACTTAATGTATGAATAAACAAATGCCTAATACATTTTATGATCAAATGGATGTTTATTAAATATTACAAAGTTTATTAAATAATATAAACATATTATATATTTTTGATAAACATTTTTGGTAATAAAGGAAAAGTTTTAATTCATAATAAATATATGAATTTAAAATTTTAACCAAAATCAGTTAGTTTTTCTCCAAATAAACTTTCCCCACAAAAGACAAAAGGTCCAGGCCGTTTCAGGAGGGCGACCCCCTTAATTATAAGGGGCGGCCCCCTTAATTTTAAGGGGGCCGGCCACCAATTAAGGGGGTCGGCACGCTCCTGAGGCCAGGATCTTTTGCCTATAAATACTGGTTCAATCCTGCATTTTTTCCTCACCTTTTGCACGAAAATTTTCAGATCCAATTCTCTCTAAACATCCTTCTAAAACCCTTTGATCATAAGATTATTAATCCTTGTTTCAAGTGATCCAATCTTTTCATTCCCTCATCTCTCAAAGTGGAAAAGAAGAATACTCCTTCAACAATCAAGTTAAAAAGTATTGTACATTTGTGTATATTGTCTAGTAGTTGTGTATATTACTTGTAAAGGTGTAGAAGGCTTGTAACTAGATAGATGTAGGTGTATTAGTTGTGAGTAGAAATAGTGAAGAAGAAGTAGAGTTGTGAAAAGCAAGAAGTAGTGAAGTAGTGAAGGTGTGTAGTAGTTGTGGTGTGTACAAGTTGTGAAGGAGTTGTGCTAAGTTGTGTAGTGGTGTGAGATTGGTTCTAGCTACTATTAGAACCCGACATNAAAAAGTATTGTACATTTGTGTATATTGTCTAGTAGTTGTGTATATTACTTGTAAAGGTGTAGAAGGCTTGTAACTAGATAGATGTAGGTGTATTAGTTGTGAGTAGAAATAGTGAAGAAGAAGTAGAGTTGTGAAAAGCAAGAAGTAGTGAAGTAGTGAAGGTGTGTAGTAGTTGTGGTGTGTACAAGTTGTGAAGGAGTTGTGCTAAGTTGTGTAGTGGTGTGAGATTGGTTCTAGCTACTATTAGAACCCGACATTTAGCTTAGTGTCGTTAATTTGTGTAAGCAAAAGTTGTGTAAGGTTTTCTCCGCCATAAGGGAGCTTGTTGACATAGTGAAAAAAACTCTCGAGTAGGTGACTCGGGGAGTGGAGTAGGGCAAGGAAGGTGTCCTTGTAGCCGAACGACTATAAATCCTTTGTCTCGCGGTTAGATCTTTCCAACTCTAACTTATTACTTAGCTTACTTATTTACATCTCGTATATAGCTATAATTGCTTATATTATGCATGTGTTGATTTTACATACTTAGCTTACATCGTTATTATTTTTCATACCTAGATATAGTTGTTCATATTGTTCAAGACTTGAGTTCACATAAGATCGAAACAATCCCTAATTATAATCCAACTCCACCATCATCACCCTCATCCGAACATAAAAAGTTCGTTGAAGAGCTCAAAGAAGCTCATGAGCTTAATGCTCTTCTTGCGTTACACCTTACTAAACGCAATTTGGATCAACAACCTTCCTCCACAAACTCATCTCCATCAAACAATTTGATCCATCTTGAGAACCATGTCAACAATTGCTCTTGTTGCACCTTTCTCCAAAAACAAAACCTTGCTCTCAATGAACATCTCACTTGGATTGAGTATCTACTCACTAGGACGTCTCCAACATCTCCATTCACACAACACTCCAACCCTCAAACAAACCCTTCCATTCCAAACTCAAAACCATCAAACACTCCAAACTCACCAAACACCATTCCCACAAAATTCTACCTCCACTAAAACCAATCACCATGCTTCCCATCTCCAAATAAAATCAACACAAACCTTTTATATCCCAAGCAAGTCCAAGAGACCTCGAGTTGGCAACTTAGTATTATTTAGTGTAGTTTGCTAGAAAAGCCTACTTGTAAGCTTATGTACCAATGATTATGTTTTCAACATAATCTATTTTAATAATTTCAAGTAATGAATGCTTCTTGTGTTTTATTTTCATGTATTCCTATTTAGTTCTCTTATACTGTATTTATTACATGCATCATATATATTGCTTGTGCTCTAAATATTTTCCTTGCAAGCATTCCATATCTCGATTTCTATTATGACCTCAAAACAAGGGGGAGTATATGTCAAGGGGGAGCTCTATGCTCGTCGGGATAACCTTTTTGATGCTAACAAAAAGAGGGAGAATTGATATAAACTCAATTAATACTTGTATATATCTTAATTTTTGTGTTAATGAGTTTAGATTTTGTAATCATCAAAAAGAGGGAGATTGTTGATATAAATAATGCATAAAAACGTTATTTATATTTTTCGATATCTTTATGTTTTGACGATCACAAAATGTAAAAACATTAAACGTAAAATTACTACGTAAACAAGTATTTAGTTAGTTTATATCAATTTATCCAACTAAATCACTTAATGTATGAATAAACAAATGTCTAATACATTTTATGTTCAAAGGGATGTTTATTTAAATATTACAAAGTTTATTAAATAATATAAACATATTATATATTTTTGAAAAACATTTTTGGTAATAAAGGAAAAGTTTTAACTCATAATAAATATATGAATTCAAATTTTTAACCAAAATCAGTTAGTTTTTCTCCAAATAAATTTTCCCCACAAAAGACAAAAGGTCCAGGCCGTTTCAGGAGGGCGGCCCCTTAATTTTAAGGGGGCCGGCCACCAATTAAGGGGGCCGGCACGCTCCTGAGGCCAGGATCTTTTGCCTATAAATACTGGTTCAATCCTGCATTTTTTCCTCACCTTTTGCATGAAAATTTTCAGATCCAATTCTCTCTAAACATCCTTCTAAAACCCTTTGATCATAAGATTATTAATCCTTGTTTCAAGTGATCCAATCTTTTCATTCCCTCATCTCTCAAAGTATAAAAGAAGAATACTCCTTCAACAATCAAGTTAAAAAGTATTGTACATTTGTGTATATTGTCTAGTAGTTGTGTATATTACTTGTAAAGGTGTAGAAGGCTTGTAACTAGATAGATCTAGGTGTATTAGTTGTGAGTAGAAATAGTGAAGAAGAAGTAGAGTTGTGAAGAGCAAGATGTAGTGAAGTAGTGAAGTAGTGAAGGTGTGTAGTAGTTGTGGTGTGTACAAGTTGTGAAGGAGTTGTGCTAAGTTGTGTAGTGGTGTGAGATTGGTTCTAGCTACTATTAGAACCCGACATTTAGCTTAGTGTCGTTAATTTGTGTAAGCAAGAGTTGTGTAAGGTTTTCTCCGCCATAAGGGAGCTTGTTGACATAGTGATGAAAACTCTCGAGTAGGTGACTCGGGGAGTGGAGTAGGGCAAGGAAGGTGTCCTTGTAGCCGAACCACTATAAATCCTTTGTCTCGCGGTTAGATCTTTCCAACTCTAACTTATTACTTAGCTTACTTACTTACATCTCGTATATAGCTATAATTGCTTATATAATGCATGTGTTGATTTAGATACTTAGCTTACATCTTTATTATTTTTCATACCTAGATATAGTTGTTCATATTGTTCAAGACATGAGTTCACATAAGATCGAATCAAAGTTTTAAGAGTAAACAAGAATTTAAAACTAAACTAAGTTTTCTTAAACATAGTTTTTATAATAAACCTAAAAGGACACAAATATAAGATCATCTAGTTGTTTTTATACTTAACTCTAATCAAAGGCTTTTCAAAAAGGGGGAGAATTGATATAAACTCAATTAATACTTGTATATATCTTAATTTTTGTGTTAATGAGTTTAGATTTTGTAATCATCAAAAAGAGGGAGATTGTTGATATAAATAATGCATAAAAACGTTATTTATATTTTTCGATATCTCTATGTTTTGACGATCACAAAATGTAAAAACATTAAACGTAAAATTACTACGTAAACAAGTATTTAGTTAGTTTATATCAATTTATCCAACTAAATCACTTAATGTATGAATAAACAAATGCCTAATACATTTTATGATCAAAAGGATGTTTATTTAAATATTACAAAGTTTATTAAATAATATAAACATATTATATATTTTTGAAAAACATTTTTGGTAATAAAGGAAAAGTTTTAACTCATAATAAATATATGAATTCAAATTATTAACCAAAATCAGTTAGTTTTTCTCCAAATAAATTTTCCCCACAAAAGACAAAAGGTCCAGGCTGTTTCAGGAGGGCGGCCCCCTTAATTATACGGGGCGACCCCCTTAATTTTAAGGGGGCCGGCCACCAATTAAGGGGGCCGGCACGCTCCTGAGGCCATGATCTTTTGCCTATAAATACTGGTTCAATCCTGCATTTTTTCCTCACCTTTTGCATGAAAATTTTCAGATCCAATTCTCTCTAAACATCCTTCTAAAACCCTTTGATCATAAGATTATTAATCCTTATTTCAAGTGATCCAATCTTTTCATTCCCTCATCTCTCAAAGTGCAAAAGAAGAATACTCCTTCAACAATCAAGTTAAAAAGTATTGTACATTTATGTATATTGTCTAGTAGTTGTGTATATTACTTGTAAAGGTGTAGAAGGCTTGTAACTAGATAGATCTAGGTGTATTAGTTGTGAGTAGAAATAGTGAAGAAGAAGTAGAGTTGTGAAGAGCAAGATGTAGTGAAGTAGTGAAGTAGTGAAGGTGTGTAGTAGTTGTGGTGTGTACAAGTTGTGAAGGAGTTGTGCTAAGTTGTGTAGTGGTGTGAGATTGGTTCTAGCTACTATTAGAACCCGACATTTAGCTTAGTGTCGTTAATTTGTGTAAGCAAAAGTTGTGTAAGGTTTTCTCCGCCATAAGGGAGCTTGTTGACATAGTGAAGAAAACTCTCGAGTAGGTGACTCGGGGAGTGGAGTAGGGCAAGGAAGGTGTCTTTGTAGCCGAACCACTATAAATCCTTTGTCTCGCGGTTAGATCTTTCCAACTCTAACTTATTACTTAGCTTACTTACTTACATCTCGTATATAGCTATAATTGCTTATATTATGCATGTGTTGATTTAGATACTTAGTTTACATCGTTATTATTTTTCATACCTAGATATAGTTGTTCATATTGTTCAAGACTTGAGTTCACATAAGATCGAATCAAAGTTTTAAGAGTAAACAAGAATTTAAAACTAAACTAAGTTTTCTTAAACATAGTTTTTATAATAAACCTAAAAGGACACAAATATAAGATCATCTAGTTGTTTTTATACTTAACTCTAATCAAAGGCTTTTCAAACAAACAAATCAATAACACTCGAATCAATATTTTGAAACTAAGTCTTATAAATTTTGAAGAAGACGTAAAACTATTCATCCCCCTTCTAGTTTTCCACAAACGTTTTTTATAAACTTTTTTTATAGATTTTATAAACTTTTTTTATAAATATTTTATAAACTTTTTTTTTTATAAATTTTTTATAAACTTTTTTTATAAACTTTTTTTATAAATTGTTTTTATAAACTTTTTTTATAAATTTTTTATAAACTTTTTTTATGAATTTTTTCTATAAATTTTTTTAAATAGAATATTTATGGAATTTATATTAAAAAAATTAAGAAAAAATATATTTATAATTTTTTGTCAACCAAACATACGAAGGTATTTTAAATTCAGGAATTATATATTCTCAAAAATTTAAATTTTCTAGAATTTAAAATTCCGAAATTTCAAAGCCCAACCAAACGTCCCTAAGACTTTTAAACACCCAATGTTAGATAGAGTGTATACTACTCCGTGACATATATCCAAATACATATACAAATTTACTAAACGTTGTTATAGTTCTGGAGAAAACATAAGAGCAAACAGAATGAACAAGAATGATTTGCTTGTTGAGATTTAAGATGCGTTTGGTGCGGAATATTTTGAAGGTTTTTTTTTTTTTTTTTTTTTTTTTTTTTTTTTTTTTTTTTTGAACCGCAAATATTTTGAAGTAATTATTGGAGCTGTTAATTAGCGTTTAACTAGGATTGACCGAGTGAAATAGACGAACATAAGCAAGCACGCATGCATAACTTACATATTTAGATTGTTTCTGTATGATTTATCATAATAACCAACATATAAGAAAACATAAGCGAAATGAATATGATTCACTCGAAAAAAGACAAGAATTCAAGAAAGGCTCAATTAAGTAATAACTAAAATAAAAAATCATAAAACTTAAATGTAATATATATCATTCTGGAAGATTAAGATGGTTTATAACATTATATCCACTTGAACCATTATAAAACCCTGCCCCTTAGCTGGCCCTTGTTATATAACAAACACCCACTTCAAAAACATATCATTTCATTTCAACTACAAATCTCATAAACATGGAGTCACCAAGCTTCAATCAGCACAACTCTTCTAATGGCATAGCTGACATCGCTGATCGAGTCGTGCAACAACTTCACATCGATAAACCATTCAACAACGACGAAGATATATTTTCTTTCATGGAGGAGAATAATCCGGCTAACTCTTGTACTGATGAAATTGCTAACGAGAAAGAAGAAGAACAAGAGTTCGAGTTTCCACTTTTTTGTGTAGACTCGGAATCATTAGAAGCTTCAAACGTGAACGTGATGTATGACGAGCTGATCTCACCAAAGTATCCGCTATTTGATCAAACTTTGTTACAAGACATAGATATAAATTCTAGCAACAACGTTGTTACATCCGAGAACAAATTATCTCAAACACCAGTTCCAGCTCTAGCTCTAGCTCCAGCTCCAGCTTCAGCTCCGGCTCCGGGAGATTCAACTCTAGCTCCAGCTTCAGATTTAGCTTTAGCTCCAGCTTCAACTCTCGCACAAACTTCAGATCCAACTGCTCCAGGTTCAACATCAGGGCGGCTATCTTTAATGAAACTATTAATAGAAGCTCGCAACAACTCAGCTTCAACATCATCATCCGATGCGGATGATCTAGAACTCCTCTCACCCGAAAGTTATTGTGTATGGAACCCCAAAAAAATGGAAACAACGCCACGTGGCAAACATAAGAAGAGCAATTCGATTTCCTTAGGAATTGGAAATACGTCGAAAAAATGGAATGTTCGTCATGTATTTAAGAGAAGTTACAGTGATGACAACTATACGGTGAATACTTCTCCCGTTGTTCTTTTTCTACCTCCGGTCTTGCCGAAGGTGAAAAAGAACAACGAGAAAGTAACAACTACGAAGAGAGAAAAGAATCCTAAAGTTGGAGGCAATAATAAGCCGGAGGACAAGCTTCCCCCAGCTTATAAAGGGAAGATTGGAAATATTCGTCTTCCAGCTTATTTACCATACAGACAAGATCAAATTGGTGTGTATGGTAACGCATCGAGTAATAATATGTATCGGTACTAAATGTATGATTATATAGATTTTGCGTTTATTTTTCGGTAACCATGATTTCTCACTTTTGGCCGACTTGTGAAGAGGTGTTTTGTGTTTGTTTTGTAACTTTCTTAGTTACGTTTTGCAGTCATGAAACGTTCTTAGTGTAATACTAGAACGGAACTGTATATGTGTGATGATCGTTTTAAATTTATAAGATTAACGAGTATAGGTCCTGTTGTACGTGATAAAAGTCATATTGATCAAGAATAACCTTTCATCAGAATTGAAGTACGTCAAGTTATAGCTAGCTTAATCAGGAATCGAGAGATGATCCATCCAGCTATAACTTACATCAAAAGTACTTAAGTTTCCGATTCTTCGAATAATCGTGTAGGTTGATATAAGTGTTGTTTGATTAGGAAAAATGTCAAAAACTAATAATAGGAGTTTTGATTAAAATTAAACTTGACAAAGGGTAGGATTAGGTATACCTATTCTAGATTATAAAATAAACATTCAACGGTTTTACCAAAAGTACCAAATTAAGACTTGCTGCCTTGTTGATAATCAAACTCTAATTTGACATTTCTCTACTTTAATTGATAAATAAACATCAATTGATCGCATTAAATTATGACACTGATCGATCAATAGTTGTTTCCAAAAACTGGAAAAATGACATATCGATCGGAATAGCTCTCAAATTATTGAAATAACATAATAATGTCCTTATGTCCATGTGCATCATTTGAGATGTCATAAAAGTATATTTGGCCACTTTTAATCTGTATTTGGCCATGTTATGAACTCTAGATAGCAACACCATTATTTGGTAGTGGCTAGTAAATTAATGACTTAGGATGTCGACTCAACTTTAGAGAAACTGAAAAGCGGCAGACTTTAAAATGGCTAGACGGTGGAATATTCGTTTGTTGCTCTATATTACTCGTACTAACTTTGGTTATCTTTAATTAATTGTTTTAAAAGTTTCACGTTGGTGATATTATATTACTTACGTGGGTATTTTTGCAAGTAAAAAGTATAAATGTTTGGAGTGTATTGCTTGTCATTTAGGATATAGAAAGTGAGAAAAGAAAAATCAAAAGATCCAATTATTGTATAACGAACATATTATTATTCTATTAATGAACTTTAAAATACTTTTGTTGGATTAATTTTCCTAAAAAGTTAGTAGATCATACTGAATACTGATATACTGAAACTTTTACGATTACTTACCAACATTTTATGATATTTTACAAACTTTCAAAGTATATCTTCAATTGTCTTATTTATCATTATTGGATATAAAATTTATGTTTAGTAATACATCGCGTAACCCATATCTAACATGGTGTAATTTTTTTTAACGAAATCACGGCAAATATCTTTGACACACAAGTTCGAACATTTGAAATTATAACCAAAAGGGTTGGTGTTGTGTCTCGATAGGACGATAGAGACATTTCTGGTATTACTAGTTTCTTCTAAAATTTCTAGAAGAAGGAAAAAAGTACTCCGTATTTATGTATATATACCATATTTCTAAAAAATCCGGTTTCTAGGACTGGTTGGTTTATTTATGCTTGTTTTTTGTACAACATAAATAATGTGCGTGTTTTTTAGGATCTAGCCGGTTCCATTTCTTTTCATCTTTTGAGGTTGGATGAATTCTTCCATTGAAAATCAATATTTTCACATGGAGAACTTCCCACAAAAGGCTTCCCACGAGATCAAACCTAGACTTGAGAGGAATTGATCTTCACTCCATTCGCCGCCCAATATGTGATGAGGCAATTGTGACACAGAAGAGCATCTATTTGTGGAATGTGATGCAGCAAAAGATATTTGGAAAGGCATCACTGATTGGTGGCAAATTAATAGCATCTCAATCGCTACTCTTCAAGATGCGATCACTCTTGCTGATATAGCTCCTGCCCCTTGTAGCCTAAAGAACTTCTTCGATGTAGTGGTCCAAACCACTCTTCTGTACTTATGGAGATTCCTCAATGACATGGCTTTTGCTACCAAATAGCAGTGAGACCTCATTATGCACTGTGAAACATTATGCAAAATATACTTTTCTATTTTATTCAAAATATACTTCTTTATTTTATTCAAAATTAGCTATATTTTCACCAGTTATCAGTGATATCAATGTAGTTGACTTTTTCTAATATTGAACATTCAAATTTATCTACATGGTTGTCTATGTCATTAATGATTTTTTTTAAAAAAAAAACAAAATTTGCGACCTCGCACCTAACTTCTCAGTAACAGCGAGGAAATGGAAGTCCGTATCGGCGACAAGATTTGTGGAAAACTAGAAGGGGGTTGAATAGTTTTACGTCTTTTTAATTTTATAAAAACTTTGTTTCAAAAATGTTGATTCTAGTTTATGTGAAATCTACTCTTGCACTATATGAAGAAATATATATATATATATATATATATATATATATATATATATATATATATATATATATATATATATATATATATATATATATATATATATATATATATATAATATATATATGAAATAAACAAGAAAGCAAGTAATATGAAAAGTAAGAGATGGAAAGATCGAACCGCGAGAGAAGAGATTTATAGTGGTTCGGCTACGAAGCACCTCTTCGCCCTACTCCACTCCCCGAGCACCTAACTCGAAAGTTTTCTTCATTATGTTAACAAGCTCCTTTATGGCGGAGAAAACCTTACACACTACAACACAACTTCTTCACAACTTCTTCACACCTAAGCACTACTTAATCACACTACTTCTTCTTCACACCTATACTACTTGCACACCACAATCACTTCACAACTTCTCTACCTACACACCTTACTAGCCTAATTCCTTATGCTTACTTCTATCTAACTAATATTCACAACTTATACACAAATGGATAATAATATACAAGTGATGATGCACAAACAACTTGGATGTAGAGGTCACAACAAGTTGTAATACTTCTTGTCTTGAAGGATTGAAGTATTCTTCACTTGCACTTGAAAGGTTGAAGCTTTGATCACTTGGAAACAAAAGCTTATAATTATATGATCAAAGTGTTTAAGAGAATAGTATAGAAGATTTAGATCAGAAAGTTTAGAGTGCAAAAGGTGAGGAAAAAATGCAAGGAATGTCCAGTATTTATAGGCAAAGCTGAGGAGCCTAAGGAGCCTGCCGGTCCCCTTAATTAAGGTCCTGGCCCCCTTGATAATTAAGGGGGCCGACTAGTAAATAAAGGGGGCCACCCTCCAGAGACGTTGCCCAGCTTTGTCTTTTTGTGGGGAAGGTTTTTCTGGACCAATTTTACAATTTTTGGTTGCAAATTTGAACTTATATATTTATAATGATTTAAACATATTCTTTTATTTCCAAAAATGATTTTGTAAAAGATATAAAATGTTTTGTGACATTTTATAAAAAGTCTAGTGTTTTGAGAAAAATGTTCCTTTGATCATAGAATGCAATAAACACTTTGTTTATTCATACCTTAAGTGATTTGGATATAAAGTGAATATTTACGGCTAAATACTTGTTTACGTCATAATTTCTAGTTCAATGGGTTTACGTTTTGTGATTATCAAAACATAGAGATATCGATAAATGTTACTAATGTTTTTAGGCATTATTTATAACAACAATCTCCCCCTTTTTGATGATTACAAAACCTAAACTCATTAAGTCTAAAAGTTAATTTTTAGACAAGTATTTAGAGTTTATGTTCACTTCTCCCCCTTTTTGAAGAATCAAAAAGGTTATGCTGGCTAGCTTCATGAATGAGGTTAGACGGGTAGAAAGCTCCCCCTTGATGTGTGCTCCCCCCTCATTTGAGGGCACCAAGGAATCGAGCTATGGAATGCTTGGCTACAAAAAGATGTTACGAGTACAAGACAAATATATGCAAAGCAAGAGATAAAAGCAAACATAGATATCAAAACCATAAAAGCATTCAAGATGATCATATAACACATAAGAACATCATTACAATATTCAATATGCTTGAAGCATATTGATTACAATAAAAGAAACAAAATAGTCTCAAATTGCCAAAGAGAGCTCTTGGACTTGCTTGTAACACCCCCATTTTCACGGTTCGCAGCGGATTTAGGGTTGGGGTATTACTTCATGGAATCACAGTTACAGTAATAGAAAACGACTCGAAAAAGAGACGTTTTTATAAATATGTTATCATTCATTAAAATATCAGAGTTTTACTAAAGTGAGGTCCCGTGAATCTAGGTGTGAAATAGTGTGAGAATGATAACAAGATTGAAAGTCCTCCGAGTTCAGTGCCTCCTCCTGCCATGACTCCATAATGACCTAGGATACATGCTTAAAAAGTCAACACTAGGTGTTGAGTGAGAATCATAGGTTTAGGTGTTAGTGAATACAAGTTCCCTGGGCTACGTTGTTACACCCATCTAGGAAAATGTTGTGTGTGTGATAATTATGATGCATGCACAATTATCAGGAGTGGGGTACATTGCACTAAGCTCATGAACCACACCTTAACAATCTGGGTCATGTGGGCTGCAGACACAACATGAGGGGATGGGAAGGATAACTTGCCAAATTAATCCTTCAGTGGGTTCAAGTATAGTACTTATTGGTACCACCCAATGAGGTGTTAATACCAACGGGAATTGTCAAACTCCAATAGATCTATCAACTATACTCGCGTTAGCGTGGGTAAAATATCCCAAACGATTAGATTCATGAATTTTATGTTATGTAGTAGTGGCAGTTTGTTTACTCGTGCAACAACCAAAGAAAAAGACTTGTATTCGGTTTTAAGTAAAGCAAGTAGCACGTATCCCCCTCACAGGGTTTGTAAAACATTTAGAAAGCGTTTAAAAAGTGTGAGGCTATTAAAACTCACCTGGGCTTAGGGAATTCTAACTAGTGTAAAGAGTGACTCGGAAACTAGACTGCCTTACTCACGTATCCTAATGTTGTTGTTGTTGTTGTGGATGTATGTCAAGCTTTAGTTGTTTAGTTTATGTTTCTTAAGTAATTATTCTTAGGGTTTTTAGAGTTTTAGATATAACAAAACACCATTCATGCCATCATATTTCAAAAGTATAAGACTCCTCACATGAAGCTCCCTACTATTGTATTATGTTATCAACATAATACCGTTTGGGCCATCATAATTCAGAAGTTAATACTCCTCACATGAAGCTCCTTACTATTGAGTCATGTTGTTATTAGGGTTTAGTTATAACATAACACCGTTCGGGCCATCATAATTCAGAAGTATATGCAATAATCGTTTGAGGAGTCAGGGCACTTTAAATCGTAAACCCAACAAACTCGTCAGAACGAAATATCCACATAGTACTCCTCACATGAAGCTCCCTAGTATTGTGTTATGCTTCTAACTTTAAAATAGGTTTGCTATATATATGAAATAGTTTACTTTATACCCTTTAAGTTTAGTATATTTACAAAATCTACCCTAGACTTATAATACTTATAATACTTAGGTTTATAACTATCTAGACTTAACACTATTAGTCCCTATACTTATATATTTTAGAAAAATGACAGAAATGACCCTTGGACTTATAAGTTTTCTATATTTACCCTTTATACCCTTAACTTTATAACTTTTGCAAAACTAGTCCTTTTAAGTTTATAACTTTTTAACTTTTTATCCTAGGGTTTTATAATTTTGCAAAAAGGGTCCTTATACTTATAACTTCTAAGAAATGTCAAAAATAGTCCCTAGACTCTATATTTTCAGAAAATTACCATATATACCCCTATGCATGGAAAACTTTGCAAAACTAGTCCTAATTCCATGCAAACTATATTTTTATAAAACAAATAGGTTTCCTAGCTTATGTTTAACTAATTTTAGCTTATCTAAGTTACCTAAGTAATATTTTAGCTTGTGAAAAGGGCTTATAGCACATAAAAGACAATTCGACTCTAATTAGGGTTTGAAAATGAAAACTAGCAAATGATTATGACCAAGGCTTAGGCAAGGGATCCTATGGGTTCTAAGGCATCCTAGTACTATCCTAATACTAAACTAAAGCAAAATAAACAAATTTGAGGCTTACCTAGGTCGTGGAAGTCCTAACGTGGGCAAACTAGGGTTTCTAGGGCAAAATGAGATTCGACAAGCATGCAAGACCTATACTACTTGACTCCTAAGGTTTCTAAGGGTCCTAAACTACTACTAGCTACAGAAGTTTAAGGTGGAGAAATATGGGGAGGTGTGGTTTGGAAATGAGAGGGGTCGAGGGTTTATATAGCCCTCGTAAACCTTGGAGGCCAAGGAATACGGGGTTAGGTGTCACGAGGAGGAAGGGGTGAGTAACCATAGCTACATGGTGACTAAGAGAAGCTACGGTGGTGATGTGGTGGTCTATAGGGCGGTGTAGGGTTCGTGTGGTGGTGGTTTGGCCGTGGAGGCGGTTTGGTGTAAGTAGCTTACAAGGAGGTGATGCACCTCCTTGCTTGGGTGCTTGGAGGTGCTTGTAAGCTGCTAGGGATGTTTAGGGATGGTTTAGGGTGATTAGGGGTGGATTAGTGGTGGATTAGTGGTGGATTAGTGGTGATTAGTGGTGGTTTAGTGGTGATTAGTGATGGTTTAGACAAGTAGGTGATGCACCTACTTGTGTGGGTGCTTGTAAGGTGTTAGGGTGCTAGGTTAGTTAGAGTAAGGTGCTAGGGTGTTTGGTTGTAAGGTTTGAGGTACTATAGTAGCCTAGTTCTAAGGTTTAGGTCTATTTCTAACCTAGTTTTGCCTAGAGTGAGTTTAGGCTTTTGCCTAGGGTTTAGTGCCTAAGTTAGGTTCTTAAGAGTGTTTAGTGACTAATCCTAAGTCCTAAAGGGTTTATTCTAAGTTATGGTAACTTATGGGAAAGATTTGGGAAGGTTTGACCTAGTTTTGTGACCTAAATGACCTATTTGTGTTTAGTGGGAGATTAGGGTTTATCCTAGGGTTTTTTTTGCCTAGATTAGTGTCCTATGAGTGTCTAATAACTAATCCTAGGTCCTATGAGGCTTATACTAAGTGGTAGGACCTATGGGGAAGTTTTAGGATAGTCTAGACCTAATTCTAGGAAGTTATGACTTAGTTATGGTTTTATGCCTAAGGAACTTGTACCTAAGCTCTAATGGGTTGTACTAATGCCTAAGGGTCCTAAAGTATCCTAATGTTCCTAAGGTAATGATATGTGCCTTTTTACACATATCTTTCCTTCCATTTTCCGAACCAAAACGACCAAAAACACCTGAAAACGACCAAATAAAGTCAAAAATATCTTTTGAGTGTGTTTTTAAGCGTTTCAGGTGTAAAGGATTGAAAACAAACGAAAAACTAAGCAAAATTGCAAAATTGTCAAAATCAGTCCCTATACTTTCAGAAAATGGCAGAAATGGCCCTTCGATAAAATATTTTGAAGAAAAGTCAACAATAGTCCCCCAGGAATCTTGAAATGACAAATTTTACCCTTGGAGTTCAAGTTTGCAAAAATGGCAAAACTGGCCCCTCAACTTTTAAAAAATGTCATTTAAG
>LBNU01033896.1:80082-103415 GCA_014162995.1 Artemisia annua
GTGTGTGTATATATATATATATATATATATATATATATATATATATATATATATATATATATATATATATATAGATTTTACAATCTGACGGCGTCACGCTTTAGAGTGTGACGCCGTCACCTCGCAGCCAAAACTTTTCTCGGATTGCTCAGATCCACTCTTGACGCCGTCCCTCTTTAAATCTTTCTGGGCCGTCTCTCTTTAAGCCATAACGTGACGGCCTACTTCCATTTACACGTGACGCCGTCACGTGTAAATTCTCCAAAATCTTTTTGGGGCATCTAGTGTAAAAATCATCCTCCTCTTTGTCAAAGCGTGACGTCGTTACCTCGTAAAGAGTGACGCCGTCAGATACTGTTTCCAGCTTGGTTTTGAGACTTTGTCATTTTCTTCACTTTTATGTTCGAAAAAGGTCCAAAATGCTTTCTTTTTCCAGATTTCTTCTCCAAAGTACCTAAAATGACAAAAGGAACGATTTAAGGCAATATTTGATCAAATAATTACGGATTAGGGCTTAAATGACCCCCTAAAAGCGTAACACTTTCTGCCTCATCCAATACCCTTACACTTGAGATTTGCTTGTCATCAAGCAAATGCGCTTTTATTCCAATCAAAATATGAGCTAGGGGTCATTTAACACTAATATAAAAGTAATTACAACAAATAGTTATTCCACCCTAGTCATAACAAGCACGGAAATCATACACTAGCACCTCACAAATAGTGTTTGGATACTCTCATCTCTCGGGTGTCATAAACCTATATAACTAAATGAAAATGGAAGAAATATCACTCACTACCTGTTATAGCAAATAGATTACCATAGGCTTGGGAAAGGATCAAAAACCTCTTCCACTAGGCGTAAGCACCTAAGATAAACTATCAAAGAGGGCTTTTCAAGGGTTGTAACGTTAGGTGTAGGGATATGATAAACACGGTTTTGTTGGAATAAAGGGTATTTTTAGTGGTGGCGAGTTAATTATCTTGATCAAATACATGCACAAAGTGGCGTTGCTAAGCCAAGACTCGACTCAACTTAAGCTAAAAAGAAAATAACATAAACATAAATAAAGATAAAATGAAACGGGATGGTAGTCCGTATGTTTTTCTACTTTTCTTTTTTCAATTTTTTTCGTTTTTTCTTGTTTTTCGATTTTATTTATTTTTTATTTTTTATTTTATTTTTTTTTTTGCTGCATACACTCTTGCCCTACCATCCAAAATAATACATAATAGGGGCCTCGGTTCTCCCCTTACACTTGAACTTTTACATACTTTACAATTAACTATTCTAATGACTAGAATTAAGATAATTGAAAAACTTAGAGTACTTTAAAATATTAACGCACATGTGGCAGTAATAGTTGACTTCTTCCCCATTACTCCATTACATTAGTACTTTACCCATGAGTCCCAATCGTCCCAAAAAAATATGTACAAGTATATGACTCGACTTAGCAACCATGTAATCAATAAGACAATTAATCAAGGCTTTAAACATATGTTGTCACAATAATGCACTAAAGACGAGTGCATACAAGGTAGGCTAAGGCGATTTAGGTGTACATTCCAGGTGGATTGTAAAGAAATTTCCTTTAAGTAAAATGCTTAAAGTTAGAAACGAAAAGATAGGCTCTGAGTGGTGTACTAGGGGTATCGTGTACTAAAAATGAGTACAATGCTAAGGTGTGGGAGAATACTTGACCAATGAAGTCAATGTAATTATATTACGGGTGTAAAACATGGGTTATCCTAATGCCTCTTATCATGTAGTAAATCTAACTACACGAACGTAGTCTCACTTGTGGATTTGGGATGGTCACTAACGCAAGTTCTAGAATCTATAAACTACCGGTACACACACAAGCATCAACAATAAATGTTTTTCCTAACAATTCTAGGGGTGAACCTCACATATTTGGGGGGAAAATTTTTGAGTGGTACGGTTTTTTGTGCTAGTCATACAATTCCCTATCCATGAGACGCTTATTATGCCTAAAGTTCCACTCTTATATGTTTTAAAAAATTTTAAATTTGGCTCTAAAATTGCCCTAACAAATATTTCTCTCGGTTTTATTACACATTTACCACTAAACAAAACAAAAATCAAGCGTAATAGCATTTTCTAAGGTGTCTTCATTTACCCCCTTACACTTAAACCGAACATTGTCCCCAATGTTCATATAAAAGATGTAAAAGTAAAGAAAATGTAAGAATGAAACAAATACTCTCCTGATTCGTTTGATGTGGATCGTATGGTAACATGGTTAGATCTTCTTCCAAGATGATGTAAAAGCTTGATGTGTGCTTATTCACACATCTTTTCTTAGCCAAATTAAGACCAAAACAGACACAAACTAACCATAAATGCCAAAGATATTGTGTTTTTGTTTTTGTGATCGTGCAGGAACGGATATTTCCGAAATTGGCACAAATCAGGCCAAAAAGGACAAAAACGATCACGAGTTTGGAAAACGTGTCAAAAGCCAAAGCCGGGGAAGCAAATTACCACTTTTGAGCTCAGATTGTCAAAACACACCTTGGGGAATCACAAAATGCCAGAAATAGTCCCTGGAGCAAAAGTTTGCAAAATTGGCAGAAATGGTCCCTCAACTTTCAGAAATTGACAGAATCAGTCCCTGAGCATTTATTTTGGAAGAAAAGTCAACAAAAGTCCTTGGGAATTCACAAGTTGTCAAGTTTGGTCCCTGGGTGTAAAGATTGGAAAAATTACAAGATTGGTCCCTCAGGTTTCACATTTGGCAGATTTAGTCCCTGGAGGTGTAAAAATGGAAATTATCAATTGTGGTCCTTGTACTATTCAACTTTGGCAAGAATGGTCCTTGTGAATACTTTTGGAAAGTTACAACTCAGGCCCCTCAAATTTCAGAATTTACAAGTTTGGTCCTTGTGGTATTTCACTACTAAAACCAAATGGACCCTTTGTATTAATCCAAGTCCAAAACAAACACAACCCATTAAACCATCCCACCCTTTCTACTAAACCCAGTCAAGTCCAAGAAC
Organism: Artemisia annua; assembly: GCA_014162995.1. NCBI lineage: Eukaryota > Viridiplantae > Streptophyta > Magnoliopsida > Asterales > Asteraceae > Artemisia > Artemisia annua. The sequence continues at coordinate 83,107 of LBNU01033896.1, forward strand.
AAACACAGGCCCAACACAAACTTGGCCCACTTCCATTTTATTAATAAAAACCCACGGGGTCAAACCCAGTCAAACCTTTCCCCCTCACAACCTTTCCCTCCCATTTGCACCCTGCAACTCACCCATCACCTCACCTCCTCCCACCATCTCCATCACATCCCACCGCCCACACCACTATCTTCCACCCTTCACCTCATCATTAAATGCACCACCCCCCCCCACAGGCCCCAATTGTAGTTTTTTATTTTGGCGCCAAAATGCTCCAACGGTCAAGATCAAATTCTACTCATCCAATGGTTGATTTTGTTGCTGGGAAAAGACAAAGGACCCCCACAAACCTTAATTTTGCACTGTGAAAGGAAGAAGAAGCAAGAAGACAGTGTGTGTAGTTTAATTTTAGTTTTATGTATGTCGAATTAGTAATCCTTTTATTTTTAGTATAATTCTCATCTTTTAAAGATTGTACTCAGTGTTTTCAAGTGTAATCTCAACTAGTTTCATAATCAAATTCAAGTTTACAAGCTTTACTCAGTTTCTACTTCAATTTTCATTCAAAAATCTCATGTTACTTTATGGTTGTAAAAATTGTTGTTTAGTGTTAGTATAAGCTCATTTAAGCTTTCTTATAAGCTTTTTGAAGCTTTTAGATCAATTAGACGAGTGTTACTTAACAAACTCAAAAATACAAAAAAATAAAAATAAAAATCAGTAAAAAATAAAAAAATAAAAATCAAAGAAGATGAAGATGGCTGGAGCATTGTGAATTGTGGATGGCAGTGGGTTAATGGTTATGTGGAGAACCTATAGGTGTGGTTCTTGGTCCTTGGTTCTTGATATTTTGCAGGATTGCACTTTGTAAGAATTTTCTCAATGTCCTTGTTTTATTGTTCAAGTGCTTATCATTGCTTATCTCTGTGATATTTATGCTTAATTAGTGTCCCTTAGATAAGTTGTTGCTTAAAATTGAGTGTTTGTTCTTTAGATTTCATTATGCCCACTTTTTTACTTTGCACTGTCAAAATAGCATAGTGGTAATTCATGAGTGTTTGCTGATATTTTTGGTGTTTTTGTGGATACATAAGCTCATCGTATCATATTAAGTCCTTTGGAATCATTTTCATACTCTTAAATCAGCAAAGTCTTTGAAAATGCATATGTTAATCTGTTTAAAGGGGTGTTTGGATTTACTGAGATACATAGATTCTAGAGTGTTTGTGTTGATACCTTTGGTTGTTACTTGTCATTTTTAGTCCATTTGTAACATTTCAGTAAGAAAAACCATAGGTCATACACATAAAAGTCAAAATTACTTTTGATTCCACTTTTCTTGTTCAATGTTGGAAATTGTTGGTTGCACAAGCTTAGATTTAGGCATAGAATTATTAGATTTAGTTTAATCAGTGTTTATGTCATCTAATAATTTCATTTAGCTTCAATTTGGGTCAGTGGAATCTCAGTTTAGTCAAAGTTTTAAAAATCTCATAAAGTCAAAAATTTTACAACTGTCAAAATGGACAACTTTTCTAGATCTCGTGTAGGGTTTAATATGGATTGAAAATGGAAAATTCTTGTTGATTTTTATCATTTTGCAGCTTGAGAACCTGTTTCAAAAAGTAATTTGGGTTTTTAAAATCATTTAATCATAAAAAATTGCCCTTGAATTCACCCAGTTGACCCATCACCTCCCCTGTGTCACAGCTTTTGCATAATCTTCATAAGCTCACCATTAGCTTACCAGTGGACCCCAACCCTTTACCCTTAGCTTTTTGGATAGCTCACCAGTTTAACTAATCATACCAGTGCTTATTTTGTACCCTAGATTTCTTGCCCATAGCTTATTTAAGCCCAAAAGTTACCCCACTCTCACTGAGTACACTGAGTCATCAGTGTATGCACCCAACTTTACAAGGCCACCCTCTGCTTATTAATACACCTTAGGACTTGAACCTTGGCTTATTTGAAAGCTCACCAGGCCACCTTTTTAGATCATCAATCTCCTTGGACCCCTGATCTCACCTGTGGGCCCCACATAGGCCTGTAGTTTGTCCCATTTTCCCCTTCTTGTTTGGTCTGAGTGTAATTTGGATTTGCTTATTTGCTTATTTTGGCTTACTTAGTGTGATTTTCTTGTTGTCTTATCTTCATTCAAGTTCCTTATAGTTGTTTTCAGCTTATTTTCTAGCTTGTGTGCCTTAGATAGCTTATTTGATCCTAAAAAATCTCATTTACAAGCAAAAAGCCAAACTGTGGAAATCATAAGCTCACAAGCTGCTTATTCTTTAGTTCCAAAATAATTTTTTTCACAAAAGTTGTTTGTTTTTAGTGTATAATCAGTTTTGTAAAAGAAAAATAAAAAAATCGTCACTTTTAAAAAAGTGATAGCTTCTATTTAAGCCATTTGGCTTATTTTTCAGCTTTTTCAAAAAGCATTTTCTATTTTTATATTTTTTTTAAGTTCCTGACATATTTTAGTATTTTTTAGTAATTTTATTAGATTTTTCTCTTTTCAATTAGTATTTTCTATAATTAATATTAGTTTAAGTAATTATTAATTAATATTAGTGTATTAAATAGTTTTATTAATTTTTATTAAACAATAGTACTTTTTTATATTTTTCCTAAGTTTTATATATCATAAAATATTTTTAGGAAAATTTTCATAATTTTTACTGATAATTTGCTCTTTTTTATAATTAAATTAGTTTAAATAGGTTTTAATTAGTAATTAAGTAAATAATTAGTAAAATAGTTTAAATAATAATTTTTATAAACTTTTTATAATTTTTTAGGATCCTTGTAATGGTTAACTAGTTTTATAAAGATTTTCTTAATTTTCTAAGTCATTTTATTATTTTTAGTAATTTAAATTAATTTAATTAGTTTAATTAATATATAATTAGTAATTAATTAATATTAAATTCACAAAAAGACAAAAAATATATTTTTAGTTTTTAAATTACTTTTGAGTTATTTTAGAATTTTTAAAAGTAAATTTTCATTTTTAGCTTAAATTAATATTATATTATATTAGTTTATTTTAAATATTAATAGTTAGTAATTAAATAGTTTTTAATTAATATTAAATAATAAAATAATAAAAAAATATTTTCTTTTTTATAAAATTTTCTTTTAATAATAAGTTTGTAAAAAGTCATTTTCACCCCTTCTAGTTTGTTTTTGCTTAATTTCCACTTTTTCCAGCACGCGTTTACGTTTGTTTTAATTTTAATTACGTTTTAGGTTTATCTGATTTCCAGTTGTTGTTGATATTGCTTATCTGCTTTATTTTAACTTATATCTGCTTAGTGTAATCAATCCCAGTTATTATCTGGTTACTTTCCCAATCACTGAATCATTCAAACGTTTCTTAAAATACAATTTCAATCTCGCTGGGACATAACGACCCGGTAATACACTGTGCTTGCACCGGATCATAAATTGATCTCTCCTCTCTCAGATTTGACTTGTTGACCACACCTGGTTGACTAGTTAGTTTGGGAAGAGTCAAAGCTCCAAGATCAAAGCGACGCCAAAAGCTTGATGTCATGAACTTGATTCCATGTTCATCTTCTTGTCCAATGTAACCTGTTAAACCTGAGAAAACAATCTAGGAAAACCTTGCGTAAAATCAGCGGAAAAATCTATATATGGATATAATGCTTGTGGAATGAAAGTTTTGCAAATTTCTGGAATTAAAGATGCAGTATATTTTATAATCCGGCAGAAAAACTAAATTTTAAAAACTTTTTCTGGAATCAGTACCTGACGCCGTCAGCTTTTAAAGGCTGACGCCGTTAGAATTGATCTGACAGAATTCTTATGTTTAGTTTCCGGAAAATTTCTGGAAAAACAATTACCTTAATTCCTGGAATCCTGCAAAATTTCATTATGACTCGATACAAGTATTTGACTCAAACAAATACTAATATCTATGTTCATTTTATATTACCACAACTCATGTCCAATTCGTTCTTTATAAACAAATTTAGATTTCCCTTACACTTATCTTTTGCAAAATACCTTTATATGTAGTTAAGACGAAGTTAAAAACAAAATAAAGCATTTTCACAAAGCAATTTGAAACATGAATTATTAGAAATAAAAATAAAACATACATAAGGAAACAAATAAAATCAAATAAACAAACAAATAAAACAAATAAAGCTTGGGTTGCCTCCCGAGAAGTGCTTTTCTTTATTAACGAGTCTTGTAGCTAGACTCAAAGTTACTCCCTATTACGTGACTCCATCGTTGGTCACGGTCTCTAGGTCATCCTCGGGTTTAGTCTTATATTTCGGACCTAGTTGCAAGCATTCTTTGTAGAAACCAAATATTCTACCCATAACATAGTCTACTCCTCTACGTCTATCCTCATCATTCCTATAGTAGACCGCTTTCTTATTCTCCTTCTCAATGTTTGACAAGAGTCGGTATTGCTCTATCTTATATGGCATTTGGTAGGCTATATCATCGGTCTCGTCCTTGAACCTAACTATCCCTAGAGACGGGTCATAATTCATTTTAGAGGCCTCAACAAACGGCTTTCAAAAAACTACTTGAGTTAAGCATGCATCTACTACCGGACGAATATCCTCAACAATCACAAAGTCGATGACGTAGGTGAAATTCCCTACATAAACATGTAATCCCTTAACTCTACCTATAAAATTGCTTATCCATCCCTTGCTAGGAAATATTGTTGGGGTATAAAAGATCAAAGTACTGCTGAAAGACCAAAGTGCTGCTAGTGTTTAAAGTCAAAGTACTGCTTGTGATCAAAGTACTGCTCATTGATAAAGTCAAAGTACTGCTTGAAGATAAAGACTGAAGATTAGATTAGGAATAATATGTATAATCTAGAATATTCTAAAGTTAGAGTTTGTATACTTGTCGTTCAAGTATTGTAAACCGACTAGGGTTTTCCTTGTGCCTATAAAAGGATCCCTAGGTCAACATTAGAGATACGAATACTTTTAGAGAAAAGCTAAAGTTCGATATTAGCTATATTAGGGTTGTTTGTGAATCTGTACAATTAGCAGGTTCAAAGTTTGGTTAATATAAAGTGTTGAAGTTGTTATAATTCTTCTTAGCTTTGTTAAGTAATTCCGCATACTTAATAGAGTAATTCAGTGTTTCATCATTAGTAGTTTAGGATTTATCCAAGACTGCTAAACCTTAGACAAGCTATAATAAAGTAGTTTGGTCAGAGTATAACGATCCAACAAGTGGTATCAGAGCTTGTGTGGAAACTCTGATTAAGAAGAAACCCTAAACCCTAAATCAAGTCGATCTTCTAAACAAACCCTACAAGATGTCTCAACCTGAACCTACACCTATGCCATCCATCACCACTGTTAGAATTCCCATAGTCAAGAAGGGAGAGTATGATCTCTGGAGCATGAAGATGAGGCAGTACATTGCTATTACTGACTCTGCACTTTGGGATATCATTGTCAATGGCAATCAAGTTATAGAAGAACCTGAAGTCGTTCCTGGACAGCCTAAACCACCTCAGCAACAACTCTCTGCAACTGTGAAGAGGAATCAAGACAAAGCTCTCAACATACTGCTGTCTGCTATCCCTGATGGCCACCTGTTGAAGTTTCATAATGCTAAGGATGCTAAACAACTGTGGGCTGCTATCAAAACAAGATTTGGAGGTAATGATGCTTCCAAGAAGATGCACAGAAGTTTGTTGAAGCAGCAGTTTGAAACCTTTGCTGTTGGAGAAAGAGAAGGACTTGATGCTGCCTATGAGAGATTTCAAAATCTTCTCAGTATGCTAGAGATACATGGTGTAGAAGTCTCTACTGAAGATGCAAACTTGAAGTTCCTAAGGAGTTTGCCATCTATCTGGCATGTGATTGCTACTATGATCAGAGGTCAACCTGATTTGGCTACTATGGACTTTGATGATTTATACAACAACTTGAAGGTGTATGAGCATGAGATGAATGGTAAATCAGGTTCATCAACCAACAGTATTGCTTTTGTGTCTCCTGCCAAGACAAGCAGTACTTCCACTAAAAGTACTGCTTATCCAGTTCAAAGTACTGTTGCTGATGTTTACTCAACTGTGTCTACTACCACTTCACAACCCTCAAACAACATCAATTGTGATGATGTTGTGTGCTCATTCTTTGCTCAACAAGCCACTTTACCTGTTACCTATGAAGAAGACCTACTGCAGATTGAAGAAGATGATCTAGAAGAAATTGACATCAGATGGCAAGTTGCTATGATTACTGCTAGGATCAAGAAGTTCATGAAGAAAACAGGAAGAGGGATTGATTTCAAGGCCAAACAAGGTATTGCATTTGACAAGTCTAAGATTGAATGCTTTAACTGTCAAAAGACTGGTCACTTTGCAAGGGAATGTAAGTTTGCCAAGTATCAAGCAAACAGGATGATAGAAAAACCCAAGGTTGAACTCAAGGAGCTTCCTGAACCAAAACCAAAAGCATTTGTGGCTCAAGAAAACTTATCAGAGGTTGACTGGAGTACTGAATTTGATGATGAACCAGTTACTCTCTCTATGGTTGCAATGAAGGAATATGATTGGAGCACAGCTTTTGATGAGGAACCAGGATGTACTACTTTGGATTCCACTGAAGATCTTGGAGGCTTTGACTGGAGCATGGTGAATGAAGATGCACCTGTCCTGCTGGCTTTGGTTGCTACTGCACCTACTTCATCTACTGCTACTGAGGTATGCTCTAAGTGCAATAATGTGTATCAAAAGGTACTTAGTGATTATGTGTCTGAAAGAGATAAACATAATAAAGCTAGGTCTGAAGTCTTAGGTTATCAATTGACCTTAGAGTCCTTAGAAGCTAAAATAATTACACATGAAAATAATGAAGTAGCTTGGGCTGAAAAATACCAACAACAGGACTATCAGTTAAAGTTAAGTGAATGGAAGTTAGGATGTAAGGTGTCTGAGTTAGAAAAGATAACTAAGGAAAGAGATGATTTGTTAGAAAAGCTTAAAAGTTGGAACAAAGCTGGTCTTTCTCATGTCCAGTTCTGTGAAAAACAAAGGAGAGCAAGTGTTACAACTGGTCTAGGTTATGGTGTTGAATATAGTAGCTCAGATGAGACCACACCTAGTCCTGAGGAAGAAGTCAAGTCAGAAGAACTCTCAACTAGTGAATTTGAAACTTGTTCAGAAGAAAACACATCTAGTGATGAGGAACCCATAAGCCCAACACCTCCTGAATTTAAGAAAGATGAAGGGTATCATGCTGTTCCTCCTACCACTGGCAATTTTCAACCACCTAGGAAGGATGTTTCTTGTTTTGGGGTAGACAGTCTAGAGTTTAGGAATAAACTTAAGGGTCAATCTAATTCAAGTAAACCTGAAGTCAAAGTTGAGATTCTTAAGAATCATAGGAATACTAGGGGATCAGGGAATAATGTCAATGATAAGAGTTTCTCTAAACCTTTTTCAAAACCAGCAGTATTTTCTCACTTTAATCAAAGGACTGCTAGTCACTCAGCAGTTCCTTCAAATAATTCTTTCCAACATACTGCTAACTTTAGAAACTCTTCTCATTATTCACCTAGAGGTCACACTGGTCTTGGCTATAACCCTCAAAGATCTGGATTTGGGTCAATGAATCAAAAATTGTGTTTTGTTTGTTATAGTCCTAATCATTTGATAAAAGATTGTAACTTACATTCAAATTACTTAAGTCAATACCCAAAGACCAAATTTGCTCAACATAGGCCAACAGAGACAAAACCAGTTTCTCACAAACCAGTTTGGAACTATTCAAGTAGGGTCAACCATAGTAATTTCACTGAATCATATAGGTACCCTCAACTGAAAGAACTTTTTCTAAACAACCAGTACCTTTAGGTCATTCTTTTCAAGGTACTGGTAAGCCACAAACAGTATTCTCTCAAAGTACTGTTAGGAGATTTTCACCTAATCAAGGTACTGCTCATGTAAGACCCAATGTTTCAAAACGAGCTCCTGGCCATGATACCAATTTTTCTACATCTAAGAGGCATTACAAAAGAGTACCTAATCCACAGACCTCAACCCAAAAAGTTAAAACTATGTGGGTCAAAAAGAAAAGTACTGCTGGGGACAAACCAGTACTTTCAGAAAGTGTAGGTGGAAAAGAATATGCTGTTGTAAAAGAAAGTTGTTTTTCTAACAAAGATCAAGTTTTTGAACAAAAGAAAGTTATTGATCATGTTTTGAAAGATAGTGGGAATTACATACTTAAAGATTTTAAGTATGTGACTCCAGAAGGGGAACACAAGTCAGTAATGGCTTGGGTTCCTAAAAGAAACTAACTTTCTTATCTTTGTGCAGGGCAACCCAGAAGAGGAACTTAAAGATCATTTGATTGTTGATAGTGGTTGCTCTAGAAGCATGACAGGAGAAAAGGAGATTCTGTCAGATTTTAAGCCATTTTTTGGAGTAAAAGTTGCATTTAGGGATGATGCTACTGGAGGGAGAATTACAGGCAAAGGAACTATCAAGACTGGAAAGATTAACTTTGAGAATGTTAGCTATGTGAAAGAGCTCAAGTTCAATTTACTATCAGTTTCTCAGATCTGTGACAAGAAGTACCCTGTCTTGTTCACTGATACAGAATGTTTAATTCTCTCACCTGAATTCAAGTTTGAAGCTGAAGAATTAGTGGTCTTAAGGGCACCAAGGACCAATGATGTGTACAGCATTGATATGAAGAATATCTTAGCTACTTAGAAAGTTACATGTTTAGTAGCTAAAGCATCAGTTGAAGAAGCACATCTATGGCACAGAAGACTAGGTCCTGTGAATTTCAAGAACATCAAAAAGTTAGTCAGAGGCAATCTAGTTCGAGGTTTACCTTCCAAAACTTTCAAGACTGATCAATCATGCTTAGCATGCAAGAAGGGTAAACAACATAAAGCTTCCTGTAAAAAGCTTGGGGAAAGAACTGTCAGAGAACCTTTGGAGCTGTTGCATATGGATTTATTTGGACCTGTTTTTGTTTCAAGCCTAAACAAGAAGAAGTACTGCTTAGTTGTCACAGATGATTGCAGTCGTTTTAGTTGGGTCTTTTTCTTGGGATTTAAAGATGAGACATTTGATGCCATTCATGATTTAATCATCTCTCTGGAAAATCAGTTAAGACACAAGGTTAGAGGTATTAGATGTGACAATGGGACTGAGTTCAAGAACAAACTTATGGATGACTTTTGTGCTAACAAGGGAATCAAGAGGGAATTCAGTATTGCAAGAAATCCTTAGCAGAATGGAGTTGCAGAAAGGAAGAACAGAACTTTGATAGAAGCAGCAAGAACTATGCTTGCAGACTCACTCTTACCTATTCAGTTTTGGGCTGAAGCAGTAANNNTCCAAATGATACACTGTTTCTTCTTAATTTATAATTTTCTTTTCATTTTATGTTTGGAAAGTATACATTTTCACCCCCTGTAGTTTATAATTGTTCATGTATTAACCTTCTTGTCCATTCTATGTGCACTTAGTCTGCTTTGTATTTAGTTTTACCCAAGACCTATTCTGTTTCGCCTGTTAGTGTAGAATTTTTGCGTTAGAATTATGCAATTTTCTGATAGTGTCAGACATATTTCATTCAAGGAAACAAATTGATGAAAAATCCTTCAATTATGAACTTTCAGAATATACTATCCCTAGATCTTCTATTTGAAACCTTCAATCATCTACTCCTTTCACACTCATTCCCCAACCGCCTCTATCTTTGTACAATTATCCGAACACACAGAGTTTTCTAAATCCTCTATGCGTAGGCGACTTATATCAACACGCCCGAAGATACACTCCGGTGCCTCTTTCCATACAGGATCATAAATTCTGAATCAAGCTACCTTTTACACAAAGCTCTTTTGACTTGTTAGATCTAACTCGTCTAGGGTATAAGTGGGTTCTGTTAAGTTATATATATCTCTCTTGAGGGGGAGGAGTTCACTGTGGGTTTATTCCAAACATCATTTTTTCCCAGTCATAATGGATCTCAATTATTCAGACGGTTCACGATGGAGTTAATATTGTGACTAGACTCACACTAGTTGGAGACACACATAAGTGCATACAAACAATTTGTTAGATAGAAAGTTTCTGAGGGCCCCTAAATCGGTTAATGTCATCCCCTACTTTTTTGGATTTATCACCCAATAGCCTATATGTGTGTGTTATCGACTTATTTTAATCACCTCGAGCTTCTCGAAACCCCCGTGTAAACCTTTTGCTTGCAAACTCATTTTTGTGAAAGATACCCCCTTAGTACACCCTTTGAGCCTTTCTTTTCATTTCATACCCTTATTATATTTTGTTTCGATACACATATACACCTTAGCCTACCGGGTGCTAGTCGTTTGGATTATGATGTTGAAGTCATTTGCTTCGCCCATACGTCCGAGGTCTAAAATGGAACAAGAATTCAGGAATCACGCCTACATCCAAAGACTAATTATTGAAGACCATTTGAGAACCCCAAATCCCTCATATATTGTTATCTCAAGTGGGGGGGATTCACTATATTGTTAATTATGATTCAAAGAAAATGCTGAAATTTTCGTATGTAGATGGTTATAAATAAACGGCTGCACCCTCATGTATAGACCTTGATTATGAGCTCATCGAAGACTTAGTATCGAAGAGGCCACTTCGGTCAATATTTTGAAGATATGAGTTGGTGATTGGTTTCTACACCAACATGAGACAAGTTATGGTTCCCATAATGACGTCCTTTTTTTCTAATGCGCACATCTACTGTTGCTATGATACTATTCTTGCGTTTCGAAGTTTATAGACCTTAGGTAAACTGTAAGATGGTGATGACTTAGTTGCTAGGGCTTAGACTATTTGCCTTGTCTATTTTTCATTTTACACCCCATTTTGCCTGAAATCCCATGTCATATTCCATACCCTTTAGTCGGTGAATCCATTCTTAGGTGAAGCGAATCGAGCAGGTATTGATGTCATTTTTCCCGGGGTGTTATCCGGTGCATGTATCAATTTCTTTGTCGCTTTTGGCGTAGACATGGTTGGTAACGACTAACTACACCGATTAACCTTATAGTGATTCACCCAATGTTGCCTTCGAGGGTTGTTCCGACTAGCTCTAAGGTGGCGGGAGTTTTTGTAACTGCCAAGCCTATGGATAGGAATACATACTATGACCGTGCAATGAGTGATCCACCCCGAAAATTGAGCAACTTAGAATATAAAGAGGAGTGAGTGTTTGTTCCCCTTTTCGTGAGCGTGTTCGGCTTTTGAAATTCTAGCATAGGATATTTTAAATTCATATTTCCCGCAGTAAATAATTGGGGGGATATCTTTTTGATAATACTTTTAAATAAGGTCCTACTTGAGGCGCAATTTAGAGTTCAAGTGGGGGGGTAATTTGATGACATCAAATAATCCTGATATTTAAGTGTCAATTTCACTATTGAGCCATGTATTATACTTATTATATGGATATATACTTTGATTTCTTTATATCTTTTATATCCAGGTTACAAGTGAGCATAGGAGCTAAAGAGACGAGGAAAAATGGAAAGAACTGCAAAGATAAACAAATCCCAGTATGCTGCGAAGAAGCTATGGGAACATCATCTCTCAATTACGCCGTTAGCCACGGCGGAATTCACAACTAAGAAGACCAAAAGGTCAACGCCAGACCAAGAAGTTACGGCGTAACCAAACTATGGTTTACGCCGTAACAATTCACAGTCTTAATGAATCCCATCAGCAATTGCGAAGTCTACGCCGCTAACATTACTCTGGAATTACGGCGTAGCAACGTGTACGAGAGTAGCCAACCTTATCTACTTAAATCTTATGCGTAACTCTTATTTTGGGACTACGCCGTAACGAAAGACTGACGAGAGTAATCTTAGATCCGAAATTATCTACGGCGTAACGCAACATGGAGCACTACGACGTAGATGAAACCCTAATATCCTTGCTGTACGCCAGTAATAAACAATTCATCAACTACGGCGCAGTAAGCATCGGAGATGCGTGATAAGAGTTGACAACCTTGGTGTCTCATGTACTTAACTGCATCAAGACCTGATATCATGTTTACAGTTTGTCTATGTGCAAGATATCAAGTCTCACCCAAGGTTTCACACATGAATGCTGTTCAAAGGATCTTTGCTTATCTCAAGTATCAACCTAAATTAGGATTGTGGTATCCTAAGGAGTCACCTTTTCACTTGGAAGCTTTTTCAGATAGTGACTATGCTGGAGATAACTTTGATAGAAGATCAACCAATGGTGGATGCCAATATCTTGGAAGAAGATTAGTCTCATGGCAATGTAAGAAACAGACAATTGCAGCAACCTCATCTACTGAAGCAGAATATGTTGCAGCTGCAAGTTGTTGTGGACAAGTGCTTTGGATGCAAAATTAGCTTTTGGACTATGGATTCAATTTCAAGAATACTCCTATCAATATTGATAATGAGAGTACTATATGTATTATGGAAAATCCAGTGTACCATTCAAAGACAAAGCACATCCAAATTAGACATCACTTCATTCGAGATTGTTATGAGCACAGGTTGATTAATGTGATCAAGATTCATACAGATGATAATGTAGCAGATCTACTTACTAAAGGCTTTGATGTTTCAAGATTTAAGCATTTGGTGGTAAGTATTGGTATGATTAATTTTTAGGCCTACTTTTGAGGGGAGGCATTAGCAGTTGTTTCTTATTTGAGGGGAGGCTACATTAATCATTTATTCAAAGAAACAGTACTTTTATTCATAAAAGTCACAGTACATTCAAGTTAAAGACACAGACATTACATCATTCGAGTTACACATTCAACCTAATCTTCACCAACCCTACTACAACCTAGAAAACCTACTCCATAGGCTTTTTCCCTTTTCCCTTGTAGTTGTGCTTTGCCTTATGAGATTTCTTTCTCTTCTCTTCAAAAGATGCTTGCATCTTTGGGCATGGAAGGAACAGCACTTGCTTTGGAGGACGTTCTGGCTTTGATGGCTTCTCACTTGGGCCTTCTTGAGCAGACCAATTCATGTTCTTCATAGCAGATTCCAAGGCTTGAGTCAAAGCAATTGGCAGTTCTTTGGCTATTTGTGTAGCAAGATCAGCAGTTGGTGCCTTTCTCTTGGTGTTTCTCTGGGAGGAACCTGTTGAAATAGGAGGAAAATAGCTACTCCATCCTGGTGTTGAAGAATCAGAACTAGAGTCAGAGTAATACTTTATCTCTGTATCACTAGAGTCTGAATCAGTATCTGATGAGATGTACACGAATGGTGATTTGTTCATGGTGATGTTATGTGATGATAAGAAGTTTATTGAAGTTTTTGGGATGATTTTGTGATGAAGATGCATATGGATGAAGAGTCTTTTTATAGGCAATTGAGTTCTGAATGGTGAAAGTACTGCTCAACGGCTATGTGAAAGTACTGCTATGCTGACGTGGAGGTACTGTTACTATACAACGGTCAACTATTTATGGTAACTGTTATTTAAAAAATTGGAAAGAAATACGGGATAAAAATAACAATATTGAGTATTTATTGGGATTTGATTTTATAAATCTTACCCATATTTACTTAACCCTACCACTCTTTTCTCTTTCATTATAACTTCCACTTCACCTTCGCCGTTTTTCACAAATTACTTTCACAAACCGTACACAAATGGCTCGTTCAACATGTAATCGTCAAAATATGGTAGCCAATTTAGACAAGACTGAATTCAATGTTGATTTTCATGATATCATTGATTTCCTTGCTGGGTCTCCAATCAATTATGCTATTTTGGTCAATCCTGATGTGATTGGACCCTGGATTCAAGAATTTTGGGCTACTGCTACTGCTGGATGGGAGGAATTGGATGTTTGGTTTATTACTGCTAAGGTAGCTGGGCGCAATATTCGCATAACAGAGGCTCAAATTAGAGCAGACCTTCAGTTTAATGATGAAGAAGGTACTGCTTGTTTTGCTAAGCAGGTTATTTGGGATACACTAAGGGATCTTGTATATGAGGGTTCACTTCGCAAACTTACATTTGACAAACCCTTATTCAGTCCTCGTTGGAAGTACTTGATCCATGTACTCCTTCATTGTCTAAGCAACAAGAGTACTGCTTGGAATGAATTTCCCAAAACCATAGCATCTGCTTTGGTAGGATTGGCTACTAATCAGCCATTCAACTTTTCTTGGATGATCTTAAATGGAATGCTTAATCACATAAAGAAAAATTCTCCATTCTTGATGTATCCTAGGTTCATACAGGTGTTTTTGAATAAGCAGCTTGAAGGTATTCCTAAGCCTCAAGAATTTTTACCAGTCGTTGTGCTTCCTGATAAGGTGTTTACCTTCATGGCCACCAAGAGTCCTCTCTTTTCTGGTCAAGATACACCTCTTACTGAGTATATGTTGGAGGTGGCCAAGCTGTTAGAGATGCTGTTCAAGAAGATTCAGAGGATGCTTCTGAACATGGAGATTCTGCTTCAACTCCATCTCAACAATCTGAGAAGTCACTTTCCCATGAAGAAGATATTTCACAACATACTGCTTCTTCACCAGTTCTAGAAGTCTCTCAAAAGACTGTCTCACATGAAAAGACTGCTTCTGCAGAAAAGACTGTTTCTCTGCAAGGTACTGCTCTAGATGACTCAGAACATGGTGTTAGTCAACCACCCACCCCCAATGATTATACTTCCACAGATGGAGATCAGACATCTGGAGGAGATGAGGGAGTGATGGCTGATGAGGATACACCTGATGAAGATGAAGTTATGGACAATTATGCTTTGACAAGAGAATTGAAAAGACTGAAAAGAGCCTATGATGATCAAGCTACTACTTTGACAATTCTTCAAAAGAAGTAAAAGCATTTGAAGAAATTGGTTAAGTCTCTCATTCAACATCCTTCAGAAGGTCTCCAGAAGTTTAAGTCAAAGAAGAGGAGACTAAGAAAGCTATCTTCATTCACCTTGGGGAGGAATAAGGAAGACGTGAATTTGAATGAAGATGCTGGTAATAAAGATGATTTAAATTAAGATACTGTTGATGAAGATATTGTTCCAGATCAAAAGATTGTGGATGAAAAGACTGTTGATCAAAGTACTGATGCTATTGATCAAGATGCTGCTGTTAATCTTCCACAGGCATCACTTGAAGAACAAGTTCTTCATCAAGATACTGAGCATATAAATCTTCAAGAGGATGATACTCAAGCAAAAGATGGTAATAATGAATTGAGATTGGAAACTACTGGTGTTGAAGTTCAACAAGATGCTGTTCGTCAAAGTACTGATCCAGGAACTCTAAGACAACACTTAGTCACACCAAGGACTATAAATTTTGATGAAGATGTGGGTCCTTCTAATCCAGTTCAAGAAAAGGAGGTCATGAAACCTTCTAGTAGTGATGATGAAACCATTGCTGAGATCATACTGAATATGTCAAGACCTAGAGGTATTAGTATTCCAGGAGTTGAACAACCTCAAGATCTGCAACCTTCTCCTAATCCTACTCAAGAAATTGATCCTAAAGATAAAGGAAAAGGAATCCTGGTGGAATCAGAGAAGAAGAAGAAAAAGAAATTATTCACTATGGAGCAGATAAGGGCTTATCAAGAAGCTCAAAGTGAAGCAGTTGTTAAGAAGCTTCAAGCAGAACTTGATGTTGAGTATGAAAAAGAAAGACAAGAAGCTGCTGTTCAACCAAAGAGGCCAAAGAAACCAATGACAAAGGCTCAAGAACGAAATTTTTATATGAGCTACTTGAAAGGAAGAGGATACAAGGGTCTGAACAAGTTAAATCATTCACAGATGAAGGAACTATATGATGCTGTCAGAGCTGAATATCAAAGACAAGTAGATGGCATTGTTGTTTATGATACCGAAGAAGGAAAACAGACGATGGAAGCTGGTAATAAAAGGAAAAGAACAACAACTAAATCACAGTCATCAAAGAAGTCTAAGTCTGAAGTGGAATTAAGAGCTAATACAGTTGATGAACTGAGAAATTACTTAAGAGTTGTTGATTTTGAGCTTCCTAAGTCAGAAGAAGTTACTACTACAAAGTCAAAGATATCTGATTTAGAGGTTATTGAATCAGAAAAAGATGGTGATTATTTTGTTTTCCATAGAGAAGATGAAATTTTTAGAGCATTCAATCTGCTGGTTGATGTATTGCACCTGATAGACAGAGAAGATTTGTTTGATCTACATCAACAAATTCAAGCTCATTTTGAAGATATTCCACTCAATGAAATTGGTGTAGTATTGCTGGGAGATTTGACTACTATGTGGGAAACAGAAGAAACTAGCACAGATGATATTTGGAAAAATCAAGAAGTACGGGAGATTCTAAGCTGGAGATTCTTTGCAAGTGCTGGTGTTCATGCCTTAGAGCTGGAAGATGGTACAATGATCTACATGCTGGCAGAAAGGAGATATCCTCTTACAAGAGATTTGATGCTGAGGATGCTGGATCATGGTATGGAAGTTGAAGAAGAAGATGAAACAACTCTAATGGTGATCAATTTGTTCATCAATTGGACAATTTTGAAGGATGATTATTGAAAAATACTGGTATGATCTTAATTGTATAAAATCTTTTGAATAAACAAGTACTTTATTCAAAGTACTGCTGATCAAACAGTACTTTCCCAAAGTACTGCTTGCAGCTTAAAACCAGTTACATTCTTTTGGAATAACAATTTTTGTCATGTGCAAAATAATTTTTGAAGCACAAATAATTACAGCAACAAATTGTTTTTGAGTAACACATGGTGTTAGTACTTGTACTACACGACAAATGGTATTCAACTCACCATGTTTAACAGACAAGAAAGAGTTTGATTCATCATGAGGGTACGGCTCTGATGTGACAATCAAATCCGTTTTTAGTTGACAATTTACTAAAAATTGTATGGTTTCAACTCACCATATCTGAAATAAGTGAAGAGTTGACTAGCCCACAAGAAAATGGCTTGTGGTAAAGGCTGTGGAAAATCCATTTATATGGTAATTAGTTCACCATGGTTAAGATCTAAGAACTAACTAGTCCATAAGCAAACGGCTTTTGGTAAAGACTACTCAAATCCGTTGATAGCTGATGATTTGCTAAAAATCATATGGTTATCAATGTACCATGGTTTACTTAACCTAAACATTGGCTACTCCAGAGTTAATGGCTTTGGTAAAGAGACATCAAAATCCATTAATTTTCAATGATTCACCTCTCACAGGAGTTCACACAGCTGGAAGTGATGAGAATAGTATGAAACTGAATATGATTTGATGTACCTTATGTTGCTGAGTAGCTGAGAAGGGATTAAGATGCTGTAAAGACAAAAAGATTGTTGCTGATAAAGATTGCAGATACTTTATGTTGATGATAACAAAATAACGAGTATGACTTTCAAAGAAGACAACCTTTCCTTGAAGACAAAGCTTACACATGGAAACTTGAACTCAAACAAGTAGAATTCAAGTTAGGGGAGGATTGTTGGGGTATAAAAGATCAAAGTACTGCTGAAAGACCAAAGTGCTGCTAGTGTTTAAAGTCAAAGTACTGCTTGTGATCAAAGTACTGCTCGTTGATAAAGTCAAAGTACTGCTTGAAGATAAAGACTGAAGATTAGATTAGGAATAATATGTATAATCTAGAATATTCTAAAGTTAGAGTTTGTATACTCATCGTTCAAGTATTGTAAACCGACTAGGGTTTTCCTTGTGCCTATAAAAGGATCCCTAGGTCAACATTAGAGATACGAATACTTTTAGAGAAAAGCTAAAGTTCGATATTAGCTATATTAGGGTTATTTGTGAATCTCTACAATTAGCAGGTTCAAAGTTTGGTTAATATAAAGTGTTGAAGTTGTTATAATTCTTCTTAGCTTTGTTAAGTAATTCCGCATACTTAATAGAGTAATTCAGTGTTTCATCATTAGTAGTTTAGGATTTATCCAAGACTGCTAAACCTTAGACAAGCTATAATAAAGTAGTTTGGTCAGAGTATAACGATCCAACAAATATCCTAAATCCAAGCTGCTCTTTCATTATCAGATTGTAGTAGGCTCTAGTCATGATGTTTATGGGGGATTTAAGATCTACGTAAGCTTTCCAAACATGCAAGTGACCTATGTTGCATGGTATATTGATGTTGGATGGGTTACCTATTTTGATGATTGGGTTACCTAGGAAGTATGGTGTCTCGGGGTCATCGAATAAATCCTTATGGTATGCACGTTCTTCCTTAGTGGGCAACATATTGAAGTAGTCCTCCCCATCATCTACTTCTTCTACTTCCCTCTCCCTACTCTCCTCAACTTCCTTAATTTCATCCTTATCTTCACTATCTACTTCATTTTTAGTGATTGGCTTAATAGTGACAACGTTAACAAAATGGACATGTTTGGAGGATGAGGGGTCCTTGATTTGGGGTCCGCTACTTGTGTTCCTGGCGTCCTTATTCGGTGATGGCAACCCTTGGTTGTTGAGTGCTTTCAATAAGTTGTCTATTTTGTTCGTCATCTCCGTTTGTTGTTGATTAAATTCGGATTCGAACTTAGTCATACGAGCTTCTTGAAATGCCATAAATTACATAAATGGTCATTGTGGTTTGTCCATTTTTTCACATTTAGTCACTGAACTTTTTTTTTGACAAGGTCAGTCATTAAGGTTTTAAATCATTACAGATTCAGTCATTAAGGTTTCAATTTTGTTACATAAATGGTCACTGTGGTTTGAAACTTCAGTGACCATTTATGTAACGAAATGGACTGAATCTATAACGATTTGAAACTTCAGTGACCATGTATGTCAAAAAAAAAGTTCAGTGACTAAATGTGAAAAAATGGACAAACCATAGTGACCATTTATGTAATTTACTCCATAGTTATTGAAGGGATTGTTATTGAAAGTATGGTTTGAGGATGAACTGCTTGATTGAAAACGATTATGCAGATTGGAAGAATTGTTTTAGGGGGTGTTTTGGTTTTGTTTCCACCTAAAGTTTGGGTGATTTCTCCAAGAGGGGTTGTAAGTGTTAATACAAATATCGCCTAAAAACGTTATTTATATTTTACGATCTTTGCTAAGTTTTGTTAACGACAAAATGTAAACTTTAGTGTTTAGTAAAACATGATTTTAGTTCAAGTCTTACATAACTAATCTTTTCTTGCTACATTAACATTTCACATTAGACTTAACATTTTCATATTTTCTTAATAAAGAAAGTGTCACATCCAATTTATGGAAAGTTTGTTGTCAAACATCCAATATCATTTATAGAAATTGTGTGGTTTGACTATGTATAAAATGTCTTACACCAAGTATATCTTTGGACTAGGTAATAAGCTGATGTGACATGGTTGGTTTGGATGAATTTATAGCAAAGTTTTTCTATCAGACCCGGCGGAACCTTGGGAGGTACACGGGCGGAACCTTGTGAGGTGCCGCCGAATCCGCCAGGCTGCTGAAAACTTTTCCTATAAATACCAGCCATTTGTTAGAATTCTTTATGACCTTCTCATTACATTCTTGCACAATACTCATATCTTTCTTCTAAACCCATGTAACCATCTTCATTGTTGTGAACGTTCTTTGTAGGCAAAGAAAGTTCACCAACTCATACAAGTTTACAAGTTATTCAACACAAAGTTGCAAGGGACTTGTTAGCTTGAGCATGTGTATTACTTCTTGCTAGGTATTACACCTCATTTGTTTGTGTATATTAAGTTTGTGATCGGTTAGTATTTTAGGCCTTAAAATACATAGTGTTGATGGAGTTGTTGTAACCCTTGTAAAAAGAACTAACGGGATGGTTGTACCCTTCGTAAAAGACTCGACATCTAGCTTAGGTGTCGGTTAATCGTGGTAAGCGACGTGTAAGGTTTTATTCCCGCCGGTGAAAGGAGCTTGTTGACTAGTGAAAGAAAACTTCTCGAGTTGGTACTCGGGGCGTGGAACGGTAGGGCAAGAAAAAGAGTCCTTGGTAGCCGAACCACGATAAATACTCTGTTGTGGTTTGATCGTTTCCTTTCCTACTTCATATAACATTATTGTCTTTGGTTTAGGATCTTGATTACACGAAAGTTTCAAAGATTAATCAACTTAAAAACCGGAACTATTTGATTGGGCTCAAAACCAAAACAGGGTATTGGTCACACGAGCTGGCACTGTGAATGGCCAACCGTAACAAAGATAACCTGGAAGCTTAAGACCAAATGCAATGAAATCCTGAGAGTTATAGTGTTTCCCCGGGTCGTTAAAGTCCCAACGAGGCTGAAATTGGTTGTTTTGGAACGTATATTCTCTCTT
>LBNU01033900.1:0-28308 GCA_014162995.1 Artemisia annua
CCTCGTCGTTCCTCACAGCCAATAGCAGATGCCTAGGGTTGATCCTTGTCTTCTTGTTGTCTCTAGCAGCATTTCCCGCCAATTCCAAAACCTCAGCAGCAAGGTATTCGAGGACAGCAGCGAGATAAATGGGAGCACCAGAGCCAGTCCTCTGAGCGTATCTTCCTTTCTTCAAAAACCTCGAAATCCTTCCCACTGGAAACTGAAGCCCTGCTTTCACTGATTTTGTCACCGACTTCTTTCGCGATCCGGCTCCCTTGCGTCCTCCGGCTCCCTTTGTCTTTCCTGCTTCCATTTTTTTGGGTTTTGAAATTTGAATTTGTTTTTGAGATGAGATTTGAAAGTGTGTTTGTTTGGTGAGAAATGAGAGGGAATGAGTGGGGTTTATATAGTGTGTGGAAGTTTGCCACGCTGGCGATCCGTGTGACTGTGTCTTTGTTTTGGCCGTTGGATGAGATCAAAGGGGTCATCGGATGGTTGAGAGAGAGATGTCACATGCTAGCGTTAAACAAAGTAACCTTTTTTATATATAAAGTTTTTAAAGGTTTATCAATATGACTCACAGAAATTAATGTCATTAAACAAAAAGTTTCCTTTTTTTTTTTTTTTTTTTTTTTTTTTTTTTTTTGATAACCAATGATTCCCGACTTTTTATCCGACTAATCGGGTTTTAACCCACCGGCACATAAACTTAAATCAGGTGAAGCCCTTCCTTTTCAGGAGGTTGGCGTAGCCACTTAAGGTTGTTTGCACATAGCAGGAATTGAACTTGAGACCTCACACATTTTAGAGTGATAATCACAAGCCTTTTTACCACTAAGCCACCCTTAAGTAGTTCATTAAACAAAAGTTTATTGCAAGACAAAATGAAAAAAATAAAAAATAGTTTAAACATCTTTAAAATCTCATATTTTTCATTCTACCCCGAATTGAAATAGTTGTTCACTATTAAGATTTACGGACCTTTTCAATCATTTTTTGATATATTCATAAATCATCATAGTTGATGCTTTTATATAGCGATTATAAATTACATGTAAATTTCCAAGAGTTGTTTAATGTTTCACACCCGGCATTGCATCAAAGAAGGAGTGTGACTAGTGAGTATTGAGTCATCCTAATTAGCCCACTTGATTCATTAATTATTCGATAATAGTTAGTTTTTTAATAATTTTTGCTCCCAACCCTCTTAATCCATATGTTGATTAAAATTCAAAAACAGACAACTTAAACAATCGTGTACAACACCAAAACAAAATTACTTTGCAAACTATGCTTTCTTAAATTTCATTCATTCTTAATCATAATGATTTTAGGTTGACTCATGGTTTGAAAAAGAACCATATATACATCATTAAACGATATTTTCCACTATAACTTTTACGTTAAGTTCGGCCTCTCTTAACATAAAATCATTAAAAGTGTTGATGGCGTTCGATTGTATCCACATCTTCGTTACGAGAATCATCAGCTGCTAAAAGGTGTTCATGGGAGTAGCATTTGAAATCGATGGAATCTTCGTATATGAAAGTTTTTTTTTCCTTTTTTGACAGGCCGTCTTTGACTGTATTTTGTTTTCTTGAATAGCTGTCTTTGAATGTATTTTGTTTTTCTGAATGGCCATCTTTGACTGTGTTTTCTATTTTTAAAAGGCCACCTATGAATGTATTTAAATGTAAGTGATGACGACGCTCTTTCATACGCTCTTTTATATCCTGCGTGCACATCCATTAGTGATATGATCAGTTGAGGGAAATTATTGATAAACAAATTAACAAGTGCATCTACATACAAATGCACATTCACCTTCACACACATAAGCACATTGTATATATGCAATCAATTTATGGTAGAATGCTTGATAGTTCATTATAGACTCGGTTAAAGGCTTGTGTGTAAATATAAACTTATATTTTCTTCTACAAAATGAACTTAGACAATTTGTCAACATGAGGCTCTCAAAACATGGTCTATGTCTTTGATGTTGGAAAGCTTGAAGATTTGAACAGCTAAATGAGAGGCATAAGGCTATTCTGTTTGGCCAGAATAAGACATTCTTTGGCACAAATACTAGTAATATCTTTGAGGTCGTTTACCTAATTGGTCACTTATGAACAAGCTACTATGAATAGAAAGTCTCTATAAAACGTTGGACTTTATTTATAGAAAAATGCTTATAAAATTCCGAAACCAATGTCTATCAAACCAATTTTTGTTTAATCTAGTGTGCTAAAATGCTTATAAAACTCCGTGGACACATGAATGTCATAATTATACATTAAAGCCAATAAACACAAATTAGATAAAAACTAATGATAGATGAAGAAAACTTAGCATTTCATGAACTGTTGAATACAAATTTATAGGTGACTGACAAAAACGTCTGGACGTTATTTGATGACCGTCAATCTAAGAAATTAAAATTTGATCGCTATGAACTACCAAATGCGCAAACAAGTATCATTATAACTATCAATTGCAATAAGCAAAACAATAAAATTGACCCAAAAGGAGGTGTGATGTAGAGAAAAAAATAGATAATATTAAATTGTTCATAAGTAATACTCCTTTGTGACTTTGTGTATTATTGTCTTTAAACAACATGAGTAAAATAATTTAACCAACCATTTATACAAATTGAAATTAGCACATAACCTTAAACAAAATGCCATAACATTCTGGAACCCATTTGTGAAAACAGTTTTGTTGATTTTTTAATAACTATTCGCAATATATTAACATTGAATTTCTTTTTTGTGTTTTAAACATGTATCTTACCCTGATTAACTAACAATGTAACCGAAATATAACAACAATTTAACACAAAACACCTAAAGATCCGTAAATCTAAGTTCGCAGTTGTTGACTAAAATCACGCAAAAAAATATATACAGATTATATTGAAAATAAAATGACATACTATTATTCATTTGTTTTTGTTGTGAGGTGTCATGTTTTTGTTTGTGGGCTTTGATAGTATTAACAAAAAGTTCTAAAATTACACCAACGGTCTTTTTATTTTATTTAAATTTACTGATTGATCTTTCAACCTTGTCTACTTTACCACACCCCATTTGTTTAATCACATAGTTAAAATAAATAATAAAAATAAAAATTTAAAATAATAATACCGAAAACTTTGTAGTTAAAGATGTAATTAACATGAATGAGTTGTGAAATAAATTGAAAAATATACAACAAATAAATGAAATTTTACCTTAGTATAAATTCCAAGAACACCCATTTCAATAATGAAGACATGGCACTCTAATCGCCATGAGACAAGCCACACCAACCTTCCCTGGCCAAATTCATGAGTTGTAAGACCAATTCAAACACTTCCAAACTAAGAAAAAGAAGTGCTTTTGCCTGGATGTATTTGTAATGAGACACTGAAGTTTATAAACTTGTAGAAAATAAAGGTTGTAGTAATGAAAAGTGAACTTGGGTAGTTGGGTAGGTGTGTTTGTTGTGAGTGTGTGTTTTAAAAATGGGAGATAGTGTTAAATGGGTGTTAAAAGCGGTAGGTGAGCAATAAAAATGTAAAATGCATGTGTTTTTGTAGGCTGGAATGGAATGTTTTTTAAAGTTATAGATGGTTGTCTGATGGGCTTGATATGGAGCTGTTAGCTGTCGGATGATTGTAGTATTTGTATCTTATGTATGTTGTTTTAGTATTGTGTTGGTAGTAGCTTTTGTTTACCATCTATGTTCCATGAGCATGTTCATGGTTGCCATGGATTGGTAGTGTTTTTACTTTTTATGTTGTGGTTTTAATATATTTCACATTTTGACCAAAAAATAAATAAATTTTTTGCTCAGCATACACAGGCCTGGTTCAAATTTTGTATGGGATATGTTTTAAGGTCACTGATTAGTGCGGTTAAACAAGAGTAAAATACTTTCTATAAACTTCAAATTAGATTATGCTTAATATTTATAATGGACTCCTAGACACTGGTCTGTATAATATTGATATGAAGTATAAAAAATGAGTTTATACTAACCAACACTAATAGGTTTAGGTGCTCATGTGATGCTTCTAATAATTCCTGCATACACATACATAAAAAAAGTCAATCCTTCAAGCAAAAATTTATCATGAACAAGAAGTTTTCCAAACAAAGTAAAAATGAAAATATTCTTGCGTTAGGGGAAAGTCAATCCGCAAGTTCAGTTAATAATGAAATGTCAAGTGTCTAGCTTAAATAAAAAAGGTTTTTCATTTTATAACTTTTAAGCGGCAAAGAAAAAGAAATGTTTCGGTAACAAAAAAGTTACCAACTACGGAGTATATAAAACCATATAAAGTGCACTTATTTTGTAGCAAAAACGTATTTTTTTTCATGTTTGTTTGTGAAAATAATCATGTCCGTACTTTCGATAATCATGAAATGTCAAGTGTCTAGCTTAAATAAAAAAGTTACCAACTACGGAGTATATAAAACCATATAAAGCGCACTTATTTTGTAGCAAAAACTATAACCTAATTCCATAAATTTGCATCACAGACCATTATGTAGTATTATTCTAAGGAGCAAGATGATTATGCTAAGAGCTAATTAATTACATATAAGCTTCATGGTACAATACATATACCTTCAATGTTCCACACCCTTAGTGTGCCATCCAATGATGAAGTAATAATCTTCATGTCGGGTGTAACACATACCCTTAACAGCATCCTGGAAAGAAATCAGAACATCAAAACATGTCACGGATCTATTATGAATAAAAACGCCGTCAATACTAAGCTAAGGGAGAAATTTCAAAATAAAAAAACAAGTAGAGAAAATTTATATGTTTATCAAAAGCACACCGAGAAAGGGAGAGAAAGAGAGGAAGCTAGATGACCTTATGACCTTCGAGGAGTTTAAGTTCTTCAACTCGCTTACCACCATCCTTTTCACGCTTTATCTCCCAAACCTATAACAAAACATTACACACACATTAGCTTAAGAGTGATGCACAAGGCACAATCAATCACTTCATAAATATTAAAAGAACTGTTCCGCCATATCAGATTCCTAATAAGAATTGGACACATGGTGCAATAGACATGAGTATATGTATGTCCTGTAGTCATCATGTACAAAAGTATTCGACATCTAGACAAAGAAAAAACACCTTATATTTGACAAGTGTACAAAGTTTTAGCCTTTTCTTTCCTATTGTTAAAACATGCTAGGACAGTGATAATGTATACATGGTGATTACAGATTTGTATGATTTGAACATGGGACCAGAATCTTTAAACTAAAATAAAGCATTTCTAAGATACATTATATGTCAAGTTCACACACATCTAACTAGTATATGGTGTCTAGGGTATACTTTGAAGTGATCGAAAATGACTCTAGGAGGTTCAAGTGCTCCGTGCGACATGTACATGAAACCGTGTACGATCAGTTGGAGGAGCCTATTTGCTATTCGTGTGCCTTGGCCTCGGCGACAACGATAGCGTATCGACTGAAATATGGTATTTTATTAGACTTCTCTCCTCAATCTATGGTAAATAATCATGTCCGTACTTTCGATAACGCAAGAAAGCATTTGGTTTATGAAGGTTTACAAGAACATTGCGATGACCCTTTTATACATATTAGATGCAAACCACCATTTTATCAAATAGGTCATAAGTATACCATAGAAGATTATTAGTGGATTTCCGAACTTGAAGAAATGAAAGAAGCAATTAAATTCAATTTTGGATCATGGGGCCCAAAATACGCTTTGTCGCTCATGTTAATATGAAAAATCTTACAAGTAAACGAGCGCTTGCAACTTGGAAGGGGAAACAACCTTTTGGACCAGAATGGGAGAAGGATGATAATGATAGTGAGAATTGGAATAATGATAGTGAGGACGACCTTGATAGTGAGGATGAGGAAGCGCCGCTACCTCCCGGCCATGCTGTAGTCATTACAGGATTAGATGCAACTTCTTTTACGATGATGAGCATGCTATAGAATTGAAAAATTCGTATGGAAAAAATTGGGGAGGTGATGGCTATACGAGGGTCACTTACGACTTTATTGAGTCACTGGATATACCAGTCATGAAGGAGGACGTTGAGGTATGACCTTAATGGTTAGTTTCTTTATCTAATATCATTAGTCATTAACCACTTTTGTAATTATTAGCTCTAGTGTATAATTGTGACATTCATGGAACTATGGACTTTTATAAGCATTTTTCTATAAATAAAATCCAGCGTTTTATAGACTTTCTAATCACAGTAGCTTGTTCATAAGTGACCAATTAATTCCTTACATTGAACATAAGATGAGGTAAACGACCTCAAGAATATTACTAGTATCGGTGCTAAAGCAAATGCCGTGTTTTGGCCAAACATAATAACCTTATGAACAAGCTACTGTGATTAGAAAGTCTATAAAACACTGGATTTTATTTATAGAAAAATGCTAATAAAAGTCCATACACCCATGAATGTCACAATTATACACTAATGCTAATAAATACAAAAGTGGTTAAAAACTAATGATAGTAGATAAAGAAATTAACCATTAAGGTCATACCTCAATGTCTCCCTTCACGACCGGTATTTCCAATGACTCAATACAGTCGTAATTGACCCTCGTATAGCCTTCACCTCCCCAAACTTTTCCGTGCGAATTTTTCAATTCTATAACATGCTCATCGTCATAAAAAGAAGAAGCATCTAATCCTATAATGACTATAGCATGGCCGACAGATTGTAATGACTATGGCATGGCCGACAGATGTCGGCAGTTCCTCACTAACAAGGTCCTCTTCACTGTCACCATCCCCCTTCACAATTTCAAACCAATCCTCACTATCATCCTTCTCCCATTCCGGTCCAAAAGGTTCCCCTTCCAAGCGGCAAGCGCTCGTTTTGATGTAAGATTATTCATGTTAACATCGGCGACCATAGCGTATTTTGGGCCCCATTGTTCAAAATTGAATTTAATTGCTTCCTTCATTTCTTCAAGTTCGCAAATCAACTTAAAATCTTCTAGGGTATACTTATGACCTATTTGATAAAATTGTGGTTCGCATCTAATACGTATAAAAGGTAGTCACAATGTTCTTGTAAAACTTCATAATCCAAATACTTTCTTGCGTCATCGAAAGTACGAACACGATTATTTACCATAAAATGAGGAGAGAAGTCTAATAAAATACCATATTTCAGTCGATACGCTATCGTTGTCGCCGAGGCCAAGGCACACGAATAGCAAATAGGCTCCTCCATCTGATCGTACACGGTTTCATGTACATGTCGCATAGAGCACTTGAACCTCCTAAAGTCATTGTTGATCACTTCAAACTCCATCTGATCCTACACGGTTTCATGTAATATAAAATTGTTCATAAGTACAATACTCCTTTGTGTATTATTGTCTTTATTAAACAACATAAGTGATAATATAATTTAACTAACCATTTATGGATTAAATGAATTTAACAAATACCTAAAAAAAAAAAAAAAAAAAAAAAAAAAAAAAAAAAATAAACCCATAAGATTCAGGAACCCATTTTAGAAAATAGTTTTGTTGATTTCTTTACAACGGTTCGCAATTTATAAAGATTTTCAAGAACAATTCGGAATAGATTAACATTGAATTTCTTTTTTAGTGTTTTAAACATGTACCACACTCTAATTAATTAAAGATGCAACCGAAATATGACAACAATTTAACACAAAACACTTAAAGATCCATAAATCTGACACAACTGTTAAATAAAATCATGCAAAAAATGTATATAAATTTATTCTGAAAATAAAATTACACATTCCAATTACTCACATAAAAAAAATCAAAAAATATAACAAATAAATGAAAATTTACCTTTAGTATAAATTCCAAGAACACCCATTTCAATAATGAAGATATGGCACCGTAATCTCTATGAGACAAGCCACACCAACCTTCTTTGGCCAAAATTCATGAGTTGCAAGACCAATTCAAACACTTCAAAACTATGAAGAAGAAGTGTGTGTTTGTAAGAGACCGGTGAAGTTTATTAACTAGTAGAAAAGTGAACTTGAGTAGGTGTGTTTGCTATGAGTGTGTTTTAAAGATAGGGATAGTGTTTAAACGGGGTGTTAAAATTGGTGGGTGAGTACCTCCGTCTCAAAACTAAAAGCGGTGGGTGAGTAATGAATATTCTCTTTGTCTCAAACTTAAAAGTGGTTGGTGAGTAATAAATGGGGTGTTAAAGTGGTGGGTGAGTAATAAATGACCACTTAAATAGAATATTCTTTCAGTATATTCTCTTTTTTTTTTACTTAAAATGGAAAGTAGATAATTATTTGAGACATCACAAAAAAGAAATGTTGACTATAATTTTGAGACGAGAGAGTATGTAAAATGCATGTGTTTTTTGGATTGAGCCCAGCCGTTGGATTTGTGGAGATTGGATTGGGTGGTTGCGATTTGAAGAAAGGAGAAACTAAGGATTGTGATCCGAGTGGGTACTTCACTACTTTGTATCTTTGTAGCCTAAAACTCTTTTCAAACTTTTAACATCATTTGTAATAGAGCATCTTCAAGCTAGAAGATGAAGTTGTTGTGTAATTTATTATCGGAGTAATGAAAAGGTACATGAGTGGGTGTAAGGTAATAAAGGTACTTGGAGTAATGAAAATGTACTTGGGTAGTTGGGTTGGTGCAAGGTAATAAAGATGAGGTTGACCTAGAAGAGTATCGAAGATGGTTTCCAACACTAACATTAAACCACTGATCAAAAGAGTGATAATATGGTGAAATAAATTATCAATTTTTTGATGAATCATTATACTTGGTTGGTTGCCTCAGATGTGTATGTTCTGTATTGGATATAAGTTGTATTTACCAAGTAAAGGTCTACTGTTTCCATATTCAAAAATGAAAACGGTACTACTTGTTATGCTTCGTGATCTAACACAAACACGCCATTGAAAATTTCAGAATTAAATTTCTAAATTAAGTGATTCAGGTAAGATGAACAAATATAGAAGATCGAGTCACACAACCAGCAGAAAAAATAAAATGAATGCCGCAATCAACTGTAAATTATAGGTAGTCTTTCAAATCTCACAATTAACAGTTTAATGCAGAAAAAAGATCACCATTCTGTTCAGTCACACTGAAAGTTGATAAATTCAATAACATTGCTTTTTTAGGAAACATTGAATTTAGATCAAAGTGTAGGTGTTTTATATGTAATGAAAAATGATGATGGTTTGCGAGCAACCACGAGACAAGAATTTTCACCACAACTTAACCTAAACTACCTTATACCAGCCAAGCACTATCCTGAAACAGTTTATTACATTCCCAAAAACAAACATTGACCACCACTACCCTATGACTTGTTTGGCAATTTCTGAGTTTTGGTAGTCTTATCAGTCTCAGTCTACAGATTTTCTGGGCACAAGACAGGATTACTGTTGGGTAACAACACCAAGTCGCAATCTAACTTTGATCTCAAAATGAATGGAATATTGATGTGAGTGTCTTGTTAGCCTAAAAACAAACTCGAAAGAGGTCAGGGCTAAAGTCTGCTCGGAGCCAAATGTGGTAAAGTTGGTGAAGTGTCATTTTGATTGTCATTGTGTGGCCAATCGTAATACATAAATATGTGTATTGGTGCAATATATTTTTAGCTGTGCATTCCAAGGTCGGTTCAATAAGTAATAAAAATGTGGATAGGTCAGAGTGCAAAAAGGATTTATCATGGTTGAAGCAACTTTGATGAATCAGAGTACTTGTTTCGTATAATGAAATAAGGATGTAACTCTAGCCTTTTCAAAATCCCAAAAATATAACCGTTTTCATATTCGAGAACAAATTAAAGACCAATAGTCATTATGTAATCATGTGTTATAAAACTTGATTTGGTTCCTTTACCAAACATCCATGGCAATAGCATTGGCGTGGAGAACATAACACAGCAAATGGATACACTAGAACCAAAGGCTGACTCAAAGAAGTTTCTAGTTCCAAATACAAGGGGAACAAGGATAAACATCAAAGGGTAAAAATGTTTATGAAGGTGACCTTGTTATGGTGAATTTACAAAAAGAGAGATTTCCAGTTGGCACTTGCAAGTTAAAGAAGAAGAAAATTGGTCCTTATCAAATTTCTGAAAAAGATCAGCAGACCTGCCGACAGACTTGACAGAATCCAATACCTTCAACATCGCCTATCAGGTTGACTACTACTCTCCTGATGGCGTTCTAGTCCTTTTGAAACAGGGGAGAATGACTGCAGGCATAATATGGAAGCAGATAAGGGATATAGAAATAATGTCTGATACTATATTTCTTAATGGTCTTGGAAATCATTAAATAATTGATTATGCTTTAGCATTAAAATCATTAAATATTTTACGACACCGTAGTGCTAGAATGGGAACTTGTATCGACCAACCTACAATAAGTCCAACGGAAGGTAAACAAGATCAGGTAAAGTAGTTATAAAATCAACGATCTAGCTTATAGGCTGTACTCAGTAACGAACAAACATATTCACCACAGTTGACTTTTGTTGTATTTTTCATAAACACAGAAGAACGCCAGGCGTTACAGCTCAAATAACTGATCCAAAAGTGTGTTCTGCATCTTCCTGTAATAGCTTAAAAGACTTATTTACTGTCATACAGCCTATGCTGCATTTTTATGAGATACAGCCATACAGTTATAAACAGCTACACATGAACACTAAATAACTTGAAGAGTTCAGGTAAAGCGTCAACTATGGCCTAGGAGCAATGTGAATGTCTTAGATGCAGTCACATCCATTGGATTTGAAGGGTTCAATCACAACATAAAACTAATCAATTGACCACTAATTCCATAACATGAAATGAATGAATACAATAAACCCCAATTATTAAGAAGCATAAACATTAGTATCATTATATTCATAATCAGATCATAGTTACTTACATCACCACATAAGCTTCATTCACTAACATCATCTAAAACCAATTTGCTAAAATTTAACTACCCAAAACCCGATTACATCCCAACTAAATTAGGCCTTCTTTGGCGACGGCTTAGTCTTGTCACCCTCCTTGACAGTAGATTTCTTAGGCAAAAGCACGGGGTTAATGTTGGGCAACACGCCACCGCTAGCAATCGTAACTCCAGAAAGCAATTTCCCCAACTCTTCGTCATTTCTCACAGCCAAAAGCAAATGCCTAGGGTTGATCCTTGTCTTCTTGTTGTCTCTAGCAGCATTTCCCGCCAACTCCAAAACCTCAGCAGCAAGGTATTCGAGGACAGCAGCGAGATAAATGGGAGCACCAGAGCCGGTCCTCTGAGCGTATCTTCCTTTCTTCAAGAACCTCCCAATCCTTCCCACGGGAAACTGAAGCCCTGCTTTCACTGATTTCGTTACCGACTTCTTTCGCGATCCCGCTCCCTTGCGTCCTCCGGCTCCCTTTGTCTTTCCTGATTCCATTTTTTGGGTTTTGAAATTTGAATTTGTGTTTTTATATGAGATTTGAAAGTGTGTTTGTTTGGTGAAAAATGAGAGGGAAGGAGCGGGGTTTATATAGTGTGTGGGTGGGGGAGCTTGCCAAGCTGGCGATCCATGTGAGTGTGTACTTGTTATGGCCGTTGGATTAGATGAAGGGGTGACCGGATGGTTGAGAGAGAGATGTCACATTGTCACATGCTGCCGATTACATATATATTAGATTTATAAGATTGTCACCTAAAACATTATTATTGAAATGAGAAAAGTTCCATACAAAACAATATTTATCTAAGGAACAAATCACAAGATCTCAACCATTCATCATCCTTCCATCCAACGGTTTAAATTAATTATGATTTTAAAATTAAAATATTCGGAGGGGCATTTTAGTCACTTTATGTTTCATAATAAAACACTTTTTATCACACACACTAACACCAAAACACACACACACAAAATCTCTCTCCCCAAACTCATATCCCCAACCAGTAACAATAAACCATCGTGAAACCGTCACCACCACAAACTACCGAATCATCTTCTCCGGCGCCGGTCACCGGTTCGCATCCGTCGGATGGAAGTTTAGATCCATTTGAGAGCTCGAGTTTGCCTCCTAATCGTTCAATTCAATTCAATTCTGAATTGTTTATTTTTCCTAATCGTATTAAAATAAACTAGTTTAACACAATAATCGTTCAATTCAATTCAATTCTGATTATTGTGTTATTACCTGATGATGATGATATTTTAAAAAAGAAATTTGTATTCGGTTAGAAAGAAGGATCTAGATGATGAAGAAGAAGGTAGGAATAATATTTTGATTTTATGAGATTTATATAATGTAGTTGATTGTATACTGTATATAAATCATATGTACCGAATCATATTTGATTTATATACTGTAGTTGATTGAATAATATTTTGATTTGATGAGATTTATAATATTTGATGAGAAAATGAAAATTATATACTGTAGTTGATTGTATATGTGGTGGTTTCAGGGGTAATAATTCATGAGGTAGGAAGTAAAAGTGTAGAAATGTGGGGTAGGAAGTAAAAGTGTAGAAATGTGGTCAAAGCAAGCGTGCATAGTTTCAACTTTCAAGACAATACACGTGATTGTTTTCTGTGTTACTTTCACACTCCATGGAAGCAATTGATTTTCTTTTTTTTTTTTTTACTTTTTATTTTAGTTTTTCTTTTTTTACTTTTAAAATGTTAGTTTATTGTAAGTTTTGTTTACCATTCAATACACAAATATAGTTTACTGTAAGTTTTGTTTCAAGTGCAATTGAAGATGTTTGTGTATATTTTTTTATGTTGTGTATAGTTTTTTGGACAATTTGTCATATACTAAAATACTAAAAAAAATCTCATGTGATGCATCAAAGAATCCCGTGGCATTGACAATGAATCCCTTGAGATTCATACTGAATCCCATGAGATGCACATTGGATCCCTTGTTATTTCACACAGAATCCTTTCTGATTTATCGACAAGATAAATCTTACAGAATCTCATTTGATTTCATACAGAATCCTTTGAGATTCATACAGAATCTCATGTGATTTTGACCGTACAGTTTTTACAAATCACTTGTGATTTTTTAAAAATAACAAATCACACATAATTTTTTTACGAATCCCGTGGGATTTTTCTGGACGGAAATTTTGAAAAAAAATTCTTTCTTTTACGAATCCCGTGGGATTTTTCTGGACGGAAATTTTGAAAAAAAAATTCGTCTTTTTACGAATCCCATGGGATTTTTCTGGACGGAAATTTAAAAAAAAAATCATCTTTTTACGAATCCTGTGGGATTTCTTTACGAATCCCGTGGGATTTTTCTAGACAATTTTGAAAAAAAATTTACGAATCCCATGGGATTTTTGCGAATCCCGTGGGATTTTTCTGGACGGAAATTTTGAAGAAAAAAAAAATCGTCTTTTTACGAATCCCATGGGATTTTTTACGAATTCCGTGGGATTTTTCAAAAGTTCGTCGAAAGTATATAACAATGCATATCTATAGAAAGATAAAATTTTTCTCGTCGCGATGGTGTATTTTTCGTAGCTTGAAGATTTACCGTTTGCAAGATATGTTGTTTTTAAAAAAAAGGTAGAAAGTGGGTTTTTATATTAAATGAGCTAAAATGCCAATTTTGCCATCCCTTTGTTATTTTTTGATTTGATCTTAACCATTAGATGAAAGGTGGATGAATGGTTGAGATTGGTTTATTTGTTTTTTAAGTGATACTTGTTTTGTATAGATCTCACCTCTTATTGAAATTAGATTTCAACAAGACGACTATTTATGTTATTCCTAAGGATAGTGATGACATCGAATATGAAAAGCGTGTTAGTGAAATACTAGCCCATAATCAAACCCATGAACATATATATGAGGGTGTAAGTTGGTGTAAGTTTTTATGTTTTCATCTACAATAACTTTACAACTAGTGGGAATATTATATTTTGAGTAACTTAAAGCAAATAGACCAAAAAAATCAAACTAATTTATATAAGAACTATGGAGTATGATACGCCTGGGCTGAGCCTATGGCCTATTTAAGTCTTAGGGTTTACTCTACTTTGTCTTATAAATACTCTTGTAACCATTTAATATAATCAGTCAATCAAAGTTTAACATAAACAATCTCTAGTTCTTTTCTTCTATTTTCTGACGGAGCCAGCACACGCTTGAAGTGGTGCCTTATCCCGATACAACCCCTAACCAGGTCGTATCAATTGGTGCTTTCATTGAGAGCTCTCGTTGAGAGGGCTTACGATTAGCGTTCCAATCAAAAAAAAANCACTGTTCACCGGAGTACTGTTCATCAGAAGTATTGTTCATATGGTACTGTTCATCGGGGGTGTACTGTTCATCGCGGGTACTATTCATCGGGAAAAAAATATTTTTCTTTTGAGTTATTAATCGCTTGAGTATTATTCATGGCATCAGGCGACAGCAATCAGGACGCGGAATACGCACTCTCTAAGCTCTTGCATATGGGTACGGTGGCCGAATATGAGAGTGAGTTTGTGGTACTTGCAAATCGAGTAACAGGGATCTCTGAATCTTTACTTACATCGTTTTATATCTCTGGACTTAAACTGACGTTACAAATAGAACTGTTGAGGGCAAGGCCTACAACTTTGAGAGAAGCCTTTTCCTTAGCTCATATAGTCGAGGCTCGTTTTGAGGCAATTGCAGAGAAGGAGAAAGAGCATGTAATTGAAAAGAAATCAGATACCATTCTATCATTACAAAATTAATTCGCTTCACCTGAGATTAAAGGGTCCTTAGATGTTGATGAGGTTAGAAGCGCAATAGGCGGTGTTTTTGATATTGGTGAGAGTTTGGTCGTTATTCTAAAGTGGTTACATACCATCACAATAAGAACATTGCTATTATTGGTAACTTTTGAAAACAGGGATGTTGCTATTGGAATGGAGGCTAAAATTCAAAGAAGAACGTGGGATCCCGGAATCAAGATTTTTTTTAGACAACACCTTGAGGACAAGGTGGTTTTTGAAGGAGTTGGGAGTGTTACGCCCATGGTTAGGATATATGTCTTAGTTTATTATGTTTAGGATAAGCGTTTGAGTCGTATTAGGATAAGTCTTCATGTTAGGATAAGTCTTCATATTTGTGTGAGATTATCTCATAACTTGTATTTAATGTTTTATAATGAATGAAAGTCATTAAGCATTTGTCAATTAAAATATCTCTGGTATTCGTTCTCTCTTCTTAGGAGCTCGCATCACGCTTGAAGGGGTGCTACTATCGATACAACCTTACCGGGTCGTATCAGAGTATTGGAGCAATGTTACCACAATATAGATGCGGTAGTTGGTAATGTTATAGTGCTATGACGTCAAAGTAGTTGGCAGTTGCTCGACTAATATGTTATTGCATGTTTGTTTCCATCGCTTTTCTAAGCCTTAAATTGCTTGCTTAGATCCCTGAAGACCTCTCCCACCTTGGAACCAAGATGTATCAAAATTCAAATAAATTAAATAAGCTCATTAGGCAAGCAATTGCTCTCAGGAACCATTTGGAGACACACATGGACCATAACAACCTGGATTCCAAAAAGTTATTGCGNTAATTGAAAAGAAATCAGATACCATTCTATCATTACAAAATTAATTCGCTTCACCTGAGATTAAAGGGTCCTTAGATGTTGATGAGGTTAGAAGCGCAATAGGCGGTGTTTTTGATATTGGTGAGAGTTTGGTCGTTATTCTAAAGTGGTTACATACCATCACAATAAGAACATTGCTATTATTGGTAACTTTTGAAAACAGGGATGTTGCTATTGGAATGGAGGCTAAAATTCAAAGAAGAACGTGGGATCCCGGAATCAAGATTTTTTTTAGACAACACCTTGAGGACAAGGTGGTTTTTGAAGGAGTTGGGAGTGTTACGCCCATGGTTAGGATATATGTCTTAGTTTATTATGTTTAGGATAAGCGTTTGAGTCGTATTAGGATAAGTCTTCATGTTAGGATAAGTC
Source organism: Artemisia annua (assembly GCA_014162995.1). NCBI lineage: Eukaryota > Viridiplantae > Streptophyta > Magnoliopsida > Asterales > Asteraceae > Artemisia > Artemisia annua. The sequence goes on from LBNU01033900.1 coordinate 15,970, forward strand.
TTCATATTTGTGTGAGATTATCTCATAACTTGTATTTAATGTTTTATAATGAATGAAAGTCATTAAGCATTTGTCAATTAAAATATCTCTGGTATTCGTTCTCTCTTCTTAGGAGCTCGCATCACGCTTGAAGGGGTGCTACTATCGATACAACCTTACCGGGTCGTATCAGAGTATTGGAGCAATGTTACCACAATATAGATGCGGTAGTTGGTAATGTTATAGTGCTATGACGTCAAAGTAGTTGGCAGTTGCTCGACTAATATGTTATTGCATGTTTGTTTCCATCGCTTTTCTAAGCCTTAAATTGCTTGCTTAGATCCCTGAAGACCTCTCCCACCTTGGAACCAAGATGTATCAAAATTCAAATAAATTAAATAAGCTCATTAGGCAAGCAATTGCTCTCAGGAACCATTTGGAGACACACATGGACCATAACAACCTGGATTCCAAAAAGTTATTGCGTACTCTTCAAAAAGTCATTCGCCTGTTACTAGCTACCAAAAGGACATCAGCGATCGACCTTGTGCTTTAATAATGTACGTTCTTGAGTTAAAATTTGAGAGGAAACGAAAGAAAAGATAATGGTTTTTGTGTTTCTGAGTTTTCTTAAAGAGGGGAAAAGGAAGTGGAGAGGAAGACAAGAGAAATTTTTCTTAAAAAGTATTTCTCCCATTTTTGGGAGGAAGGAGAAAGGAACTTTGAAATACGATGTGTAAAGACTAATTTGTCCTTTTTAAAAGATTTGTCACTTTCAACTAAATGAGATACATGTATTTGAACAAATTATTTTACTTTCTCTCTAACTTAATAACATGATTTATATTTCCTTTTTCTTTTCTCTATCTCAAAAACATATTAACCAATATTTCCTTTACATTTCTCTTTCAATTTCCTTTCAAATTCTTCTCATTTTCCTTTTCCTGTAAAACTCAAGAAAAGAGTGTAAGAGTGTTTTAAACTTTACATAATAAGTTCTAGCGCGCTGAAGCAAAATATACATGCGACTTAGGATCAAATGAGAAGAACTTTTAAAATGAGAAGGATGAGAAATAACTATAACCACATATTAGAGATGCATCAACTTAAATTAGATGCATCCCTAATCTTTTAGATGCACCCTAATATATTTTCTAACTAAAAATTAGATGCATATACATATATTAGATGCATTTTAGCAAGTTAGATTTTTCGTCCTCCGCGGGTCAAATTTGTTGCAAGTACTACTTTGCATCGTTTTCACTTCAAAATTACTTTTGAAACTAATTGGGATGCATCTAAATGAATATAGATGCATCTAATTCAATTCGACGCATCTCAAATATGTGGTTATAGTTATTTCTTATCCTTCTCATTATAAGTTTTATTCTCACTGGATCCTTGCCCCAAGGAAGAAGTAAATGTTAATAAGTAAATAGAAGGGGTTGAAAAGCAAATATAGGAAAGATAGTATCTATCTAGAAACATATATAAAGCGGATCGTCCACAATTTTGAAACCAGGGTTTGGAAGCATGGAGACACGTAGGATCGTGTAAGCAATTTTAAATAAAAGAGAGAATATGATCTTTTTGTTTATTTGATAATAATTGAAATTATTACATGAAAACTAATTAATTATTGTTAATGGTGAACAAACAGGGAGCCGTTCGATTTCAGCAAGATGACTCGTTATGTTATTCCTAAGGATAGTGAGGACATCGAATATTCAGAGCGAGTTAGAGAACTACTAGCCCATAATCAAACCCATGAACATATATACGAGGGTGTAAGGGTTTTTATTTATTTATTTATTCTTTTAAATATTTAAGGTTCTTTTTTATTAGCTCATCACTAATACTAAAACAATCAGGTGTTTTTTTTAGCAAACCTATTTCTTATTCTGTACTAAGTTTTTTTAGTGAGAAATGTTTTTAATGTTTTATGTTTTCTGTTACAATAACTTTACAAATAACGAGAATTTTATATTTGAGTAACTTAAAGCAAATTGACTGAAAATATCAAGCCAATTTAATTTATATATAAACTATAGAGTACTGGCGAGATGTTACCGCAATATAGATGCGGTAGTTGGTAATGTTGTTGTGCTATGACGTCAAAGTAGTTGGCAGTTGCTGGACCAATATGTTATTATTTGTTTCTGTCGATTTTCTAAGCCTTACTTTGCTTGCTCAGATCCGTAAAGACCTTTCCCACCTTGGAACCAAGACGTATGAAAATTCAAAGAAATTAAATAAGCTCGTTAGGCAAGCAATTGATCTCAAGAACCATTTGGAGACACACATGGACCACAACAATCCGGACTCCATAAAGTTATTGCGTACTCTTCAAAAAGTCATTCGCCTTGTTACTAGCTACCAAAAGGACATCGGCGATCTGCCTTTTGACTGGGTAAGGTATGTGTTTCATGCCCTTTATATCTACAACATTTTGTTGGCCTCAACGTCGGATCTTTATTGGTCTAACGTACAAGTCACAATATATCAAAATATACACGATGTGCTTTGAAATGCTTTGTATTAATCAAAGTGTTAATAATGTCATCAAATGTAAAGTTACAGAATCTAATCTATTTATACAAGTTGAAAAGGTACAAGTAAAAGATGTGTTGGTTCGATTTGTATTGGTTCGATCCAACATGTGTGTCTTTTCGTTTTGTAACTGCTATTTGGCAGTTACTCCAGCAGTTGACTTTTTTCTGTGGTTGACTTTGACTTCGGGTTTGACCCTTAATGTGGGTAGAAATGGGTAAAGATTGTGATTAACCCAACATTCTCCCCCTTAATCACAATCGCTGCGACGTAGACCTTTAAGTCTTCTTGATTCATCTTTTGGTTAAATCCACCATTTAAGCTACTACAGTTTTAATTTCTTGTAGTGCTTGTGATCATCCTTATATCCAGGTAGATCAAATTTCCTTCGGTTGCTTCCACCTTTATTGTTGTGATCTTCATTATATCCATGTTGATCGTATTTTTCTTTTGGTTATTCCCACCTTTATTGTTGTTGTGATATTCCTTAAGTCCAGGTTGATCAGAATTTTCGTGATTTTGTATGTGTGTTTTCCTTGTTGGTATGTAATACTCAATTTATAGGCCAAAATTGCAACCAAAGTAGAGCGATCATGGATTCATGGTCGCGTTTACAGCCCCTATAAATTGGAGTTTTTGACCAAGTCATTGTATAGTATAACCATGGCCCGAAAACAAATAGACTAAATCATCAAAACATGGTGTAAAAAATAGACTAAATCAGTTAAAACAAAAACATAGATTTAAGAAAACAAAATTGCATTCAGATTTCAAAACAATCAACCTTAGTTACATTAAACTTATAATAACACAAAATCTCAATCAAGTTCAAACCTTTAAACCATAAACTCAACATAACATGGTAGGTCTCTTAATTTACTTTAATATGATGATGGTACTATTCCTTTGGTTTAGCAACGCACAGGATTTTTTCTAAAATTTTCAATTATTATCGATTAAAAAACAAATTTAACGTGTTCTAAATAATTTATCAAATGAAAGCAATATGATGATGGCCTTTAAAAGATTTATTCCCTCGTATATACGCTTTGGATATAATTTCATTTCATTTCAAACTACCTTGACCATTTTCAACGTTTCAAGTTTTCAACTTTGACCATTTTCTCTTTATACGTAGTTATAAGATATGGTCCGTGTTTTCAGACCCGCTATCAATGTGTGATAGTCGCGGGTTATACCATGGAGTATTGGGCGAAAGAAACAAAATCTGCGGCCCTTTACCCGCAAAATGCTATTGAAAACATAAATTCATGATTAATAACTCATCAATGAAAACTGTGAAAGACGTGCTTCTATTTTCAGCTTACACAAATCTAACATTATTCTTCAACTTGAACAAAACTAAAAAGCCATAAACATGACTATAAATTGACACTACAAATGAACATCATGAGTTTCAAATAATAAGAATCTAAGACAACACAAAATCAAAATCCTGACAGCTGATGCCATGCTGATCATTGTTGGCCCAATTTACGGATCTTTAAATCAACGATATACCAAAATAACGAAAGTAATCTTTATTTCTATAAAAATGTCATCATAATGTAAAGTTACAGAATCTAAAGTATTTATAAGAAATGAAAGGGTGCGTTTGAAGCATTGTGTTGGTTCGGTTTGAATGGGTTCGACCCAACAGTTGTGTCGCTTCATTTGTAACTGTCATTTGACAGTTATTTCTGAGAGTTGACTTTTTTAATGTTAACTTTGACTTTCGGGTTTGACCTTCTAAATGGGTAAGTTTTGGGTAAGATTGTGATTAACCCAACATTCTCCCCCTTAATCGCAGTCGTCATCTCCTTGATCTTTAAGTCTTCCTTGATTCATCTTCTGGTTAAATCCACCATTTGAGCTACTACATTTTTAATTTCTTGTAGTGCTTGTGATCATCCTTATATCCAGGTAGATCAAATTTCCTTCGGTTGCTTCCACCTTTATTGTTGTGATCTTCATTATATCCATGTTGATCAGAATTTTGGTTGGTTATGCCACCAACACCTTTTCTTCTATTGGAGTTCTTGCAGTGTATATGTATCTTCCTTAATTCCAGGTTGACTTATGCTTTCGGTTATACCACCATCTAAGCTTTAACTGCAAACTCCTAGTTGTTCAATATTTGATATTGTCAATTTGAAGTTGAATGGAATTTCCTTCCATTCTTGCTTCGTGACTCTTCTTGGTTAATGAAATTTCCTGGTGCTTCTTCAATAGTTGTCATAAGTAATGTTGGTTCCAAGTCTTCTTCAATGAGATTGGATTGTTCTTCTTTCCTTGATGGACATTTGTTTGCAAAATGCCCATACTCCTTGCATTTGAAGCATAACACCTTACTCTTATCATGAGTAAATTTATTTGATTTGTTGTTTGATTCCTTTTTGAAAATATTTTCTTGTCTTAGCAACAAATCTTGTCCACATTTTTCACAGTGTCTTCCGTGAGTAATGTTATTGTCGTGATGTGTAAACAATAACTTATCTTGATCGTTATTGTCCTTATTCTTCTTAAACTTAATCCTTTCTTCATAGGTCTTAAGTCTCCCTATTGCTTCTTCCAGTGTCATAGTATTTAGGTCGGAATATTGTTCTATAGATGCAACTATTTGCAGATACCTATCCGGTACAGCATTTAGTAATTTCCTAACTAAATTTTGATCTTTTATTTCGTGTCCTAGACTAGTGGCTTTGTTTACAAGAGTTATGAGTTTTCCTGTAAAGGTGTCGATTGTTTCATCTTCCTTCATATGTAACAACTCAAGTTCAGATCTGAGTGTTTGAAGTCTGGCTTGTTGTACTTTTTCTTCGCCTAAGTGTCTAGCCTTTAAAGCCTCCCATATTGCTTTTGGGGTTTTATGCTTTGTTATTTGAAGTAGTTGATCTTCGGGTAAGGATTGGTAAAGGTATGCAATAGCAGTTTTCTCCTTTTTCTTATCGGGTTGGTGTGTCTTTTCGTTTTGTAACTGCTATTTGGCAGTTACTCCAGCAGTTGACTTTTTTCTGTGGTTGACTTTGACTTCGGGTTTGACCCTTAATGTGGGTAGAAATGGGTAAAGATTGTGATTAACCCAACACATTTTACATATGTCATTTAATTTGTTTGTGATTCACTTTGTTATTTTGGTGAGCAGGAAGCGTTTTCTCCCATCAAAATTCAGGGGTTGGAAGCTTTCGTATCCGGATGTAAGAGTATCCATATATACTTTGCTATGTTTTCCATCAGCATTGTCGCTTTAAAAGAAAAATGTCCTGATACCATAACGATTGATGTTCTGATTGATGTCATAATAACTTATGAATGTATTTCAGGTGGAATCATGGATATTTCTCATCAATACAAAACCAAAAATGAAATATGATCCGGTACATACATACCCACCCTCATCTATTCAGTGCCGCGTTTCGTTTTTCATTTATTTATATGGTTGCAGTTTCTTGAATTTGGTTAGTTTTAGACATTTGCCCTGAAAATTGTTGTCCCTTCTTTTGTATGGTTACAGTTGGATCCTCGATATGGTTAAGTAATTCATTCAAACTAAAGTGTGAAATCAATGATCAGATTTTTAAATTTGACCTCTCTATGATCAGAGTTTCAATTTTGTAAATAAGAAATAGATTATGATATTAAGAGAGGACAAACATGTTATTGACTGCTTAAAATAAATGAAAGCTTTAGAAGTCATTGTTATTGTTTGTTTCATTTGTCACTAGACATTGCAAGCACAAGGATATTATATGCTTTTGGAATGTCTGATTTCCTACCTCCTAATGACAATATATACCCCATCTTATCTGATGATTTTTATCAGTTGGACAACGATGATTGCGAGACTGTGAATGGAAGTAAGACTGTGGAGGGACCTCTAAAGGACCCACTTTGTTCTAGACTTTGTATTTCCAATCTGGCCACCCCCGGCCCCTTGGTAGCTCACAGATTAGGTATTCATTTATATTCTTCTGCTTGGCCGTTTGCATATTTGTAAGCTCATTAGTTTGTCTTTGTTATTGGTATGGTATGCTTATATGAGTTAGCACTCCCTTTCATCAGATAAGCATTGTATGGAGCATTGCTTTGGTGTAACTGAGGACAGTTTCTCTAATGAAGAAGAGGAGAAAATCTGGCTGGAATTTAAGGAGTTTGATACAGGGACTGTATGTATATTATTTTTTCATCTCTTTTTGTTTTGATGTTTATACACATATGAATTTATTCCATGTGTTAAATTGGCAGCGCGACTCTGAAGTAACAAATCCCATGTTTGAGTTTTATCATGGGAAGATAAGGTCAATTGGAGTTGATCATCCGATTGTTAGTGTGGTTGGTAACTTTGCCGTTGCTGCCTTTAACAAGGCCTGTAAGAAGGTATGGTGCCTTCAGCAATGCCTTCAACTTTTTTTTTCCCTTCTTTTTGATCTATAATAACTAGTTATAAACATATTTATATATGATAGCATGTTAAGAAGGGTGAAGACGACAACCTCCATGGTTTTGAATTTATGGAGTGCAAGTACTTGAAAGTGGGCAAGCGTTATCATTTCTACATGATCATAGAGGCCATCGAGGAAGGAAATCCTGGCACCTACATGGCTGAAGTTACTTGCAGCAGCATTAGCACTGCGAAATTACTGTGCAAGTTTTTTCTTACCGACTATAAACCATTCGGTATGCGACTATATCTTGATTTGGTATTGACCAACTGAACCGATAATTAGAACTGCCAATAAGGAACTAAAATCTTAAATGGATGTCATTTTGTCTTTATATTACTTTAATGGGTTAAATTGTGCCGCGTGTAATTTTCTCGCGGGTCTGAATTGGAATCGAATTTTGTTAAAGAATGGGTTGAGATATTTCGTTTTTTCTTTTATGAATCTATGATTCTATCCACTTCTTACTTGTTTTTAGATATAAATTTCTAAATCATTAATTTTTAGATTCTTTGCTGAATTATATAATTATGTCTGCCGACCTGATCTGACCCAATATTTTAAATAAGCCATCCTGACCCGAACTTGTTTTGCCTACTAAACCGCCTGTTTTGCTACTTCTATCCAAAACACATTTTTATACTACCAACATTAATGCGACACTTTACATATGACCTAAATATGAGTTGCTGTTGGTAATAATTAAAATTTATACCACGGGCATGTGGTATATAAAATATACTCAGCTGGAAATTGATATGTGTCGAAGCTTTTTGTTTAAAAATTTATGTCTGCCTATTTTACCACCTTCAATAATTCCCTCAACTAATAGCATTTTGTTTTTCCTGAAAATCAATGTACAGAGGTTACAATATAATTTTATTTTTCTGTTTCATGTGATTGAATTCTTTATTCTTTAACCAGGTATGAAAGCAATGGCAGTATCTTACTTCTATTGCCTGGAATCTATACGCAAAACTCTGGATGGTTAGTCGCTCCTCCATGTATCAAATAATGGCTACATCCTCTTTTCTTTACCGAAACTTTCATGTGGATAAAATGAGAATCACAATGCTTGCTATTTTTATCCACCTTTTATAACTAATGGAAGGTTAATAAAAGGTTTTGCATTAATCAAATACCTTAGAATAAGCGGTATTGCACCTTTAGTTTGAACTAGTTTGTTGTTACTATTATTTTTTTTTTAAACAATGGGATTTGTTTGCAGGTCTTTATAAAGAGAAACGGGCCAAGTTGATAGAACTACATAAATATACGAATGGTTTGTATTCTCCCTCTCTTGTGTTTATATTGTGAAATTGTAACTTACTTCGTTAAACATATTATTCCTTTGGTTTATGCATATATGAACTAAGCAAGTTTTAGTCCTTGTTGCCAACTGCCATGATCTTTTACGGGTAATTGGTTTCTCACTTTATCCGTATCATTTTGGATGCACAGTTAAAGAACGACCCATCGCTTATGGTGAGCTTTGTCGCCTTAAAAAACTCCATGCTAAACTTCGGAAAGGTTAGTGGTATTTGACATCACTGTAAGCAAAAGTTTTATGGCCATTCAGATGTATCTTTAGTGTACCATCCTTTTAGATAAGAGCTAAAATGTTTTGTTTACACAACAGTTCTTCTCGTAAGATGTGCTTCTGCTCGGCAGCGTTGTCCACCAGACTTTGATAGAATGACTAATCCAGGTTAACCAACTTAAGCTTTTCCTGAGTTTATTTATCACTCACCTTTTGATTCTTGTTATTATTACTATTCTCCATAGACATATGGTATGTAGAGATGGCAATCTCGACCCATTTACTCGTGGATAGGTCGTTTTTCTTTATGCGTCATCCCAATCAACAAACTAGCTCTTTAAGATGGATCGAATGGGCTAGGAGTTGCCCAAAGTGTTGATAAAAAATTTAGAAGATAGTTATTGTGTCAACTCAACGAGAGCCAACCCAAACCAAAACTCCAGCCCATTTTGCCATCTCTACATTCCACTTTCTTTCCTTCAAAATTATCCGTTTTGATAATGTATGTTCTAATTGAGTAACTAATTTAATTTTCCTGCAGATGGTTGGTGTGATCCCGTCGACCATCAGGGTAGTGGGATGGTGCGTAGGGCCAAGGGTACTAGCTGTAGTGGTTATGACTACTACAACCCATATATAGACGCATGAGGTAAAGTTATTGGTTAACTATGTTGAACAATGTATGTTAAGGGGCTGTTTATCATGAATTTTGATAGTAGTTTATGATTTTTACTTTTATGGCTGTGTTTTACAAACTTTAATTGGTTCATACATGCAACACTATTTGGGTATGCAAACCATCATATAGCAATTACAAATTACATGTAAATTTGAGAGCCATTCAATTTCACACCCGGCATTGCATCTAAGGGATAAATTTTGTTACGTATGTATACGAAAATTCTTATTTTTTTTCTACATTATGATGTTATCTTGTTTATGGATGCATTTCTGTCTACTACCCGAAGCAAAGGGAGCTGATGCAGGGAAAGAAACTACGTGCTTGTAAAGAGCTCAAGAAACCCTTTTAAGCTGTAATCTTGGTGTGTTGTAGCATGTTCCAAGTTTCTTTTTAGACAGTACTTCATAACTGGATTATCATAGTTTAACAAAGACATGGTTAACTATATGTATATGATTTAGCGCTGAATGAATCACAGCTGCTGAATGATTTCAAGATGCTGAGTGAATCTGATTCTAAGTGAAAATGATTGTTTGATATTTGTTCTGAATGAGCAATCTGAGTTGCCTGAAATTACCAATTTAACCTTCTGTCTGATTTTATATTGAACAAAATATACTGTTTGATAAGTTATAAACTCGAATAAAAATATAGTATAAAGAAAGTAATGTTGGAATAAGCAAAAAAAAAAAAAATTGTAAATAATCTTATCGAAAGATTGCTATATCTCAAATATACAAATATGATGTATATCTCAAATATACAAATATACAAATATCGAAAGATTGTGAACATATAACGATTATAATAAACAAATATACTAAAGTGATAACAAATAAAGTAATAAACAAATATGAGATACTATATGGCAAACAAAGGAGGTGCAATTGTTAAAAAAAAAAAAAAAAAATGCGGGCAATGATGTATTAAGAGCATCAGGTATCGTGGTGCCGTCAGGCTCGTGCCGTGGAGAAAAGTTGATGCCACGTCAGCAAAAAGCTCCATGGCACCAGAAACCCCACGGCACCACATTTTGCCCGTATCCGTTGGCACCAGAAATTCTGGTGCCGTCGGCCAATTTTTTTTTATTTTCCTTTTTCTTTTTTTTCCTTTTACATAAAATAAAATATCCACAATATAAACTAAAATAAACTTCATTAATTAAAAAACCACACATTACATAAAAAATAAATAAATAAATAGTCTTCGAGTAAACGTTGTTCCGCCTCTTCTCGATCACGAGGTATGTATGTCCTCGTTCTCTTTTCACCCGATTGCGATCCCCCGGCTTCTTGATCATACAATGATGCAAATTGTTCATATGTCAAGTAACTTTGTACATATCGTTCTCGATCGTCCTTAAAAAAAACATCATAAACATCGAAAGGGTCGTTGGGATTATTTGGGTTGTTTGGATTCATGATTGAAAGATTTGTATGAAAAAATGAGGATTTAAATAGGTATTTATAGAGTAGAAGGAAAAAAATAAAAAATAAATAAATAGCCGTTGCAACGGTCAAATTCAAAAAAAAAAAAAAAAAATTAAAACAAGTCCTTTATGTTTGAAAGCAACGGTCAAATCCAAGAGAAAAAAAAAAGGCTATGGCGCTGAGCCATGGGGACGGCGCAAGGGATGATGGCGCCACCACCGATACGGTGCGCCGTGGCGTTTTTTGGGCTGATGGTGATGGCGCCATCGACGGCACCACGATAACCCTTGCTCTAATGTGGATACTGAATGGTTAGGGGTCGACCCCAAAGCAAAATGATACAGACTATGTGGAATCTTGCAGAGGCACAATAAAATCTTATCAAACAATTGAATCTCTGGCCGATTCATAGATGGGCTCTATTACTTCATTCAGTAGCTATCTCTGGCCGATTCATGATACAGACTATGTTTATGGATGCATTTCTGTCTACTACCCGAAGCAAAGGGAGCTGATGCAGGGAAAGAAACTACATGCTTGTAAAGAGCTCAAGAAACCTTTTTAAGCTGTAATCTTGGTGTGTTGTAGCTTGTTCCAAGTTTCTTTTTAGACAGTATATCGTAGCAGATGCACCATAACTGGATTATCATAGTTTAACAAAGACATGTTTATATATGTAAGTTGTCAACTAATTTATGTATTTGCTAGATATCTTCACTAAACAATAGTTAAAACCAATGTTCATTAGGGCTTTCATCTTTGTAATAGTTCTTGATTATATTTTTACGATATTTATTAGGATACTTTGTAGCATGTTTGATTATTTACTTGCTCTTGAGCTAATTATAATTATTAAAAACTTAATCGTTCAACACTTAAATGATATTTGTGGCAAAAAAATTTACTAGCCCTGTTTGCGTTTCTTTTGAACGTCATGATCTTGCCTACTTCAAAACAAAGGTTTAAGGCTTTGAGCTAGTTCTAAAGATCCTGGAAATAGCATGATGGGCAAAGTTTTGAGTAGTTTCTGTTGGGCGTGGCAAATTTGAAAAGAGCATCGCCTCAGGCAAATTGTTTGTTATTTTATATGATGCAATGCAAGTACCTTTTGACAAGACTATTGATTACATTTTATATATTGTTTCCTAGTCGTATTAAATATCACTGATCGAGCGTGAAGTTTTGTATTTGAAATTTGTTTATGGCTCCATTTTTGGACTCTTCATGTGTGTGCCACTTACGCTTGGCTTGCGTGGTGGTTGTTTCATAGTTGTGGATTTAATAAACTGATGCATTCCAGAGAAATTATGAGTCGTTAATATATAGGATTCTCCCTGATTATACAAGTCCCTAAATATGCAAAGGTAGCAAATTTTTAAATTTAGCCAAATTAGCTAAACCAATTGTACGGAATTCATACTCATGCCTGAAAACCTAATATTGTTGTATTGCATAATGTGTTACATCGTAGATTATATGTATTACTCTATCATTTGGACCTTTAGTCCAATGGTAAGGGTGTTTGGGCCCGAGTCAATAGACCCGGGTTCAACCTCTTCCTTGGCACTAAAGGCCATTTGATACCATCCCCCCACCGCAAATGCTCAGATTGACTAGTCAGCAAGGGGCCTCTTGTAGAAAATGGCCAGGGTTCATAGCCCACCTCCTGATAAGTACAGTCACTGGGACATGTGCTAATTGCCTGGGGCCGGGTCC
>LBNU01033900.1:37015-57007 GCA_014162995.1 Artemisia annua
AATAAATAAATAAATAAAAAGTAATATAAAGTATTTTAAATATATATAAAGTCTAAATTTACGTTTTAAACCCTTTAGAATTTAGAATTTACTTTTAGGACTTAGGTTTTCCCTAGTTAACTTAGTTTTTTCCCGAGAATAGCTCGGGAATTTAGGATTTGATCCCGTTTTACGTTTAGGTTTTACTTTCCGTGTTTTACGTGCTTTTTCGTGCTTTTCCGTGTTTATTTGTTTTTACGTGCTTATTTGTAGAAATTTAGGGTTCCCTTAGCCTGCACGACACGATTCATTTCTTGAATCACGAACACGAACCAACGAACCAAGTCTTAGCCTTCGTTGGGAGAAACGACCCGGGGATACATATTTACCGGTGCTATCCTCGGACTAAATACATATATTTGGTGGCTAGTCACCAGTTACCTCATCTCAGCGGTTTGGTTAATTCAGCGGTTACTTTTCTCAGCGGTTTGCTTCATATCCAGCGGTTTGCATGTATTGTGTGGTGGTGTGTAGCGTTTAACTAGAGTGTGAGAAACTTATTGATTTGTTAACGACTTGTGCTTGGTGAATTGTCACAACTTAAGTCGTTTCGATTAATCTGATAGTGATAGGACGTTGTTAATTGACTCTTACAACTTGACTTATCACGATTAGATATATTGTCACTTGACTTGTCGCGACTTGACACCTAGTACGAATTGTGACTCATCTAAGTTTTCATTCAAGTTTACACCCTCACATTTCATCCTTCGGTTTTCTCTATTGACTTTAGTAAAATCCCGGGAAAGAACTGATTTCTCGGTTTAAGTCTCAAGAGTTGTAAAATCCCGCTTAAGACTACACCATGGCAACCACGACTTCAATTGATGACATCCAAGCTGCTGGGTCCGACACTCGACCTCCTATGATCGACAGAACTGACTATGAGTCATGGTCCCAAAGAATACGTTTGTATTGTCAGGGCAAGGAAAATGGGGAGAATATCCTAAGATCAATTGACGAAGGGCCATTTCAAATGGGAACTACAAGAGATGTCATATCAACCAGTGAAGATGGAACAGTCACCTTTGGAATTGACAGACCTCGTACTTACAATGATCTTAACGAAACAGAAAAGAAACGATATGATGCTGATATTCGAGCTTCCAACATTGTGATACAAGGGTTACCCAAGGACATCTACAAACTCATTAACTTCAACACTGAGGCCAAAGCCGTTTGGGACAATGTCAAAATGCTGCTAGCTGGTTCAGAACTTACCAAAGAAGATCATGAGTATCAGTTGTATGATGAATTCGAGCACTTCAAGATGACTCCTGTTGAAAACATCACTGACTACTATGTCAGATTCCACAAGCTTGTGAATGACATGAGAATGATCAGAATGACAATGCCCAACATCCAACTCAACTCAAAGTTTGTTAACAACATGTCACCAGAATGGGATCGGTTTGTCACAGCTGTGAAGCTAAACAAAGGACTCAGAAATACCAACTATGAACAACTCTATGCTTACCTGCAACAACATGAGAAGCATGCTATGTATGATCGTCAGCTGAGAGAAAAATTCAATCCCGCAAATGACCTTCTTGCTCTCATCTCCAGTGTTCAGGGACTCAACCAATCCTCAATTGATTCAATCAGTCACCCTACTGCACAAGCAACACATAATCAGTCTGCCCTTGGCCAATCATCCATGCAATCATCAAATGTCAAGAATAATCAACAAGACTCTGGGAACCCTCACATTGACAAAAGGATTGATAATCTCTCCAACCAAGTCTCACTATTGGTTCAACATTTCAGGAGTGCACTTCCACAAACCAACAACCAACTCAGAATTCATCTAACCCACGTAATCTTGCTGTCGTGAAAGATGGGCGTGTTGTGGTTCAAGGAAGGCAAAATGTCCGGGGAAATGCTCAGAATAGGATGGGAAATGCCAATCAAGGGCAAGGAAGACAACCCAAGTGTTACAACTGTGGTGGGTTAGGTCATATTGCAAGGAACTGCACTCAACCAAAACGTCCTCAGAACTCGGATTACTTCAAGGATAAGATGTTGCTGATGCAAGCACAAGAGAATGGAGTTTTGCTGGATGAGGAGCAACTGCTGTTTCTTGCGGGTGATGAAGGGAACTCATTCGATGCCGATGTGGATGATCAACCAGTTCAGGATCTAGCTCTCAACGACCCAAACATCTTCCAGGCCGAAGATTGTGATGCTTTCGATTATGATGTTGATGATGAGCCCACTGCACAGACCATCTTCATGGCCAATCTTTCATCTGCAGTCACATCGCCGCAACAATCTGGTTCCCCTAATTCATCCATCATTTCTGAGGTACTCAAATTTTATGACACATACGAAACGTGTGATGTACCCAAGATTCTCAATGAAGTACATCAAACTAGTATTGTCACGCCAGATGATGTTGATTTGAAAAACAACAATGTTCCCTCAAGTCAACAACATGTGGATCACAACAAAGAATCTGATGTACCTAGTCGAGCATCTTCCGTTGCATGTATTGATAATGTGATGCACGAACAAAGGACTCATAACAAAGTAAAACACACAGACGTTGTTGATTCAAATTCTGCTGATATGGGTAATAGCAATGTTATCCCATATGAACAATATGTGAATCACAACGCCGAGTCTGTTTTACCAAATGATGAATCCTCTATTGATAATGACATGAGTGAGTTTGATGAACACACTGCTGTTATACCGGATGATACCTTGACCACTAGGATTAATATTCTTAAAGATCAGGTGAATATGTATCAACAACGTGCAAAATTTGAGTTAACCGAACGTGAGCAGAAAATGGATTGGCAAATGTGTACATATATTACCGAAAGAAACTTAAAGGAAGAAGCTTTAAGAATGGAAATAAAATCTTTACAAAATCAAGTTGATCAAACTGTTAAACAAAAACAGGAGATTCAGGAGAGTGTAACCACACTAAAACTAGATTTTCAAAGTAAAGAAACTAAACTCTTAAATGATTTTTCCAATCTGAAAGCCTTAAAGAACAAGCTTGAAAATAAATTGTACACACAAGGCCAAACCATTCAAACTGCTCAAATGAGGCATAAGCACATTAAGTTACGTGATGAACATAGCAATAAGGATGTAGCAGTGCCAAAAACTAATTTTCTTAGGAGCATTAGTGCCTCACAACCTGCCTTATATGATGCTAATGTGATGCTTACACCTAATCATGCCCCCTGATGTGCATAATATTGAGGAGATTAATGAGATTGAATCAGTAAATAGAGAAAGACTAGAGAATAAAATAAAGGATCCCAAGTGCATTAAAAAACGTGTCAATATCAAGCCCCATAATTACTATGAACAGAATCGATTGACGGTTTTTGTGCCCCAAACTAGGTTAACACCAGAACAGATTTTTTGGCCTCTAGACGTTGAGAAAATGAAAGCTGAAAAACTTAAAGCCACAACTCCCCTTAAGATTGCAACTCCAACGGTGTATCCTCCCAATACACCAATGCGCCTAGTTCAGTTAGCTCTTCCCACTCAATGTAAAACTCTTATTAGCATTTACGTTCTGTATCAAATGTTTGCTAATTTTGACAAAACATGTAAAAAGAGAATTACACCAACGGGAGTTACTGAGGGTGAAAGGGGGTTTGAATTAACAAAAGAGTGTTACTTGACTGAAGTCATTCCGTTTTTTAAACAAATCAAAGAACATTTTGAAGGCATGCAAATGTCTCTTAAATCTAAGATAAATGAAATGAAAGATGTGTTTAAAAATCTGGAACTTGAGAGAAAACAAACTGTAATAGACCTGCAACATAGTGAAATTACAAGGAAGAATACCCTCATCATGAATGATACTTTAATTGCTAAATGCATTGCTCAAGATGTGTTTTATACTGCCACTGATTCCTTATTAACTTCTTGCCAATTTCATGAAATGTCTGTTGCATTAAACGTTCTTCAGAATCGTGTTGTTGAGCTTGAGGGGGAGAATTTAAGATTGCAAGAAAAAATTCAAAACGATGATCATGATAACATGGTCAGGAATTTTTCGAAATTAGAAGTTTATAATCTCAATTTGCAATTAAAAATTCAAGCTCACACTAACACGATTCAAAAGTTGAGGGCTCAAATTGCCCAATTGAAGTCTAATAAGAGTGATGTGATTGAATCCCAGAAACCTCCGTCTTTAGATTCTCAGAATTTTCAACTTCAAAACATCATCAACCATCTCAAATATGAAAATGATTGTTTTCAAGCTGAAAACTCAAAGGTTAAACAACATTACAAAGAGTTACATGATTCGATTAAGATCACACGTGATAAAACCAATGAAAAAATAACGTCTTTGTTAAAAGAAGTTGAGAATCTGAAGATTCAGGTGAAAGGGAAAATGTCTGTCACTGCGTTTGATAGCATTCTCTCCAAGGTCTGTAAATTTAAAAGCTATGCATGTGATGCCGTAAATATTCCGCTTCCCCTTAGGAATAATGCGTTTGTCCATAGTGAGTACCTTAGGTACCTTAAGGATTGCCTTGACATGCTTTGTGAGACCATTGAAGAGGTTAGAATGGTGAGACCTACTGATAACACCATCCTTGATGTTTATTACCTCACCAATAGATCATATGAGCTCTTAGATTATGCCATTGGTACATGTCCCAAAGCCGTTAGCATGCGTGATAAGCTTAATGAACCGTCCTCTAAGGATAAGAACAAGCATGTTGCCTTTAATGTGCCTTTGACATCATCTGATCTTAACACACCGCTTACCCGAAATCAAATAGTAGTACAACGATCTAATGTTCCCTTCATTAATTCTACAGGAGTAAACATTGACACTAAAGCTAGCGGGTCAAAGACTAGTTGCAATACAAGGAATGATAGGACTTCGCCTGCTAAGAGTGCTCAAGGGAAGAAAGTAGAAGACCACCTTAGGGACAATAAGACTGATCTGAATGATATGAATCGTGTTGATTCTAGTATTAGCTCTAGGCGTACTGTTATTAATTCGAATTCTGATGCTACATGTAAGATCTTTAATGACTGATTAATTTCTTGCAATCATGATGAGTGTGTTAAGACATTTTTGAATGCTTCTAAATTACTTCCGGTTAATAATGCTTTGAATCATAAACTAGAAAAACATGTTTGGAAAGCAACAGGAAAGAAGTTCTCTACTGTTGGTTATCAATGGAGACCCACTGGAAGAAAGTTCATTTTAGGAAGTCAATGCCTCTTAACTAAACTGCCCAATTTTAGGCTTTCAAATGTTAGGGTATGGAAGGCAACTGGTAGGACTTTTCCTCTAATGATACAACGCGATAATCATAGGTCTAGTGCATCCACAAGTAAAGATATGTCTAATGATTCCACTAAACTATCGACTTCTGTATTAAGTAAATATGGTTGTGCTAACCAATTGGATCCCACTTGTGTTTGGGGATCCACGTTTTTCAGTGATCCATATCAGTCTGGTTTCAAATGCAAGTCGTACAAATCGTCCTTTGGTATTTGGACTCAGGCTGCTCAAAATATATGACTGGGGATTGCTCACGGCTTAGAAATTTCGTGAAAAAATTTATCGGGACTGTTAGATTCGGGAATGATCATTTTGGTGCTATAATGGGTTATGGAGATTATGTGTTTGGTGATAGCGTGATTTCTAGAGTATACTATGTAGAAGGGCTTGGGCACAATCTGTTCTCCGTTGGTCAATTTTGTGACTCCGATCTTGAAATAGCCTTCAGAAAACACACTTGCTTTGTTAGAGAATTGGATGGTGTGGATCTTCTGAAAGGTAGTCGTGGCACAAACCTCTACACTATATCCATTGAAGACATGATGCGGTCATCACCTATTTGCTTATTATCCAAGGCATCCAAGAACAAGTCATGGCTGTGGCATCGTCGTTTGAATCACTTGAACTTCGGTACCATCAATGAGCTCACTCGTAAAGATCTTGTTCGAGGCATGCCCCGGCTGAAATATGAAAAAGATCATCTTTGTTCTGCTTGTCAGCTAGGTAAAAGCAAGAAACAAACACACAAACCCAAATCAATCAACACCATTATGGAAGTTCTTCATACCCTTCACATGGATCTGTGTGGACCAATGAGAGTACAAAACATCTTTGGGAAGAGATATGTGTTAGTGATCGTTGACGACTACTCTCGGTTTACATGGGTAAAGTTCCTCAGATCCAAGGATGAGACACCAGAGATCATCATTAAACTCATCAAGCAGCTGCAAGTCGGACTCAATAAAACTGTCAGATTCGTCCGCACAGACAATGGAACTGAGTTTGTTAACCAGCAACTTACTCAATTTTATGAAAACCTTGGAATTAGTCATCGAAGGAGTATACCTCGAACCCCTCAGCAGAATAGAGTCGTTGAAAGACAAAACCGTACCCTTGTAGAGGCTGCTCGAACCATGCTGATATTCTCTAAAGCTCCTATGTTTCTCTGGGGAGAGGCAATTGCAACTGCTTGCTACACCTAAAACTGATCACTGATACATCCTCTTCACGGCAAAACCCCCTATGAGCTAGTGCACGACAGAAAACCTGATCTATCATTTCTTCGAGTGTTTGGTGCATTATGCTACCCAACTAACGAAAGTGAAGACTTGGGAAAGCTGAAGGTAAAAGCTGATATTGGACTTTTTGTTGGTTACGCAACAAATAAGAAGGGTTATCGAATTTACAACAAAAGAACCCGACAAATCATGGAAACCATTCATGTCACATTTGATGAGCTGTCTGAGCATACGGCTCCTGAACACTCCAGTTCTGGACCCGCATCTAATCTTTTAACTCCTGGACCAATTAGTTCAGGACTTGTAGAGTCGTCCACTACTGCTGCTCCTTATGTGCCACCCACTAGTGAGGACTTGAAGAAGTTATTCGATCCAATGTATGATGAGTATTTTGAACCTCAACAGATAGTCGAGCCAGAACCGCAAGTCATTGGTCCTGATGTTGCTGCTAATGATGCACCTCAACATACAAATGTGCCTTCCGTCTCCATCTCCCTTAGACAAAATGTTCCGTCATCCAGTCATACTCAACCCACACTCAACGATCCATCTTCTTCAGTACCTCAAGGAGCTACATCTGATAATTCTTTCGAAGTGAATCCTTTTGCTCAAACACCCGATGAACCATTTGTCAACATATTTGCTCCTGAACCATCCAATGTGGCAACCTCTTCAGAAGACTCAAACACGGCTACCTCAGTCCTCAATCCTCAACTTCATGAGCATTTCAGAAAATGGACAAATGATCACCCAATTGACAACATCATTGGAAATCCATCTCGTCCTGTATCCACACGTAGACAACTTGCCTCAGATGCCTTGTGGTGCTTCTTCAACTCCATACTGTCTAAAGCTGAGCCGAAGGACTTCAAAGAAGCTTTGTCTAAAGCATCCTGATTCACTGCAATGCAAGATGAAATTCATGAATTTGACCGACTTAAGGTATGGGAATTAGTACCTCCTCCAGACTGTGCTATGATTATCGCTCTCAAGTGGATCTTCAAAGTGAAGCTTGATGAATATGGTGAAGTTCTGAAAAACAAGGCTCGGCTAGTGGCCAAAGGATACAGACAAGAAGAGGGTATTGACTTTGAAGAATCATTTGCACCCGTTTCTAGAATTGAGGCCATCAGGATTTTTCTTGCAAATGCAGCCGGTCAGAATATGGTTGTTTACCAAATGGATGTAAAGACTGCATTTCTTAATAGTCACTTAAAGGAAGTGGTATATGTGAGTCAACCTGAAGGGTTTGTGGACCCTGAACGTCCTAATCATGTCTATCGCTTGAAGAAGGCATTATATGGACTTAAACAGGCACCCAGAGCATGGTATGACACTCTATCCAAGTTCCTTCTAGCCAACAAATTCACAAAGGGTGTTGTTGATCCTACACTATTCACCAGAAAGTCGGGCAAGCATCTACTCCATGTTCAGATCTATGTAGATGACATCATCTTTGCTTCTTCTGATCCTATGGAATGTGATAGTTTTTCACAAGAAATGAGTATCGAGTTCCAAATGTTCATGATGGGGCAAATGTCATTCTTCTTGGGATTGCAAATCTCTCAAAATTCCAACGGCATCTTCATCAATCAATCCAAGTATGCTGCTGAAATCTTGAAGAAGTTTGGATTTGAATCATGTGACTCAGTTGACACCCCGATGGTAGAGAGATCAAAATTGGATGAGGACGTTGTGGGGACACCAGTTGACCAAACTAAGTACCGCAGCATGATTGGATCCTTAATGTACCTCACTGCTAGTAGGCCAGATCTTCTATTTGTTGTCTGCATGTGTGCTCGTTACCAATCCAAACCTACCAAAAAGCACTTAGAAGCATTCAAAAGAGTCTTCCAGTACCTTCAAGGGACTATTCACATGGGTCTCTGGTATCCTAAAGACACTGCTATGGCTCTCATTGCCTACTCGGATGCTGATCATGCAGGGTGTCAAGATACTCGACGAAGTACTTCAGGTGGTGCTCAATTTCTAGGAGATAAGCTTGTTAGCTGGTCATTAAAGAGGCAAATAAGTACGTCGATCTCCTCTACTGAGGCTGAATACATTGCCATGTCATCTTGTTGCGCTCAAATCCTATGGATGAGATCTCAATTGTCTGACTATGGCTTTGTTTACAACAAAATTCCGATGTACTGTGACAACAAAAGTGCAATTGCTCTTTGCTGCAACAACGTCCAGCACTCCAGATCAAAGCACATTTATATTCGACATCATTTCATCAGGGAACAAGTGGAAAAGGAGATTGTGGAACTTTACCTTGTGAGGACAGAATTCCAGCTGGCTGACATCTTCACTAAGGCACTACCCAGAGAACGGTTTCAATTCATTCTCCCGCGTCTTGGAATGAATAGTATCACTCCCGAGTCACTCAAAAGTCTCCAGGAAGAAAGCGACGAGTAATGGATTCGCTTCACATATCCTTGTACATATTCCAAAAACTCAAAAAGAAAATACAAATATATAAAACCTAGAAAAACCATAAAAATCTGAAAAACGCAAAAATACCAAAAATAGTTTCTCCATAGGCATGTCTTCTGTTTATCGATAACATTTAAGATTCTAGAAATGTCATTCAATAATGGCACGGAATTTAAATGAAGCTCGAGCAGAAGTTATATTAACCGGTTAAAACATGTCTTCTCGGCTTGTTATTACTTCAGATAACAACCCGNATATTCCAAAAACTCAAAAAGAAAATACAAATATATAAAACCTAGAAAAACCATAAAAATCTGAAAAACGCAAAAATACCAAAAATAGTTTCTCCATAGGCATGTCTTCTGTTTATCGATAACATTTAAGATTCTAGAAATGTCATTCAATAATGGCACGGAATATTAAATGAAGCTGGAGCAGAAGTTATATTAACCTGCTAAAACATGTCTTATCGGCTTGTTATTACTTCAGATAGCAACCCGCTCCTATATATGGGGAAAACATGTCGCCAAAAAGACGGTTGTTCCTCTCACTGGGTGATGTTCACTCGGGCATGGATTACTTTATATCCATGTCTCTTCGAAATAATGTACACTACGTTTCAATGCATCATTTCTAGTAAAAGAAGAGAAGTCTTCTTTCATCCCAAAATCTCTCTCTTTATGATTCTTCAAGAGAGTTTTTGTGGTTGACAAGGTGGCTATTGGACTTAAATATTCACAAATACCTTGCCGCTCAACTTTATAAACTTAAATGACTACAACTCTTTAAATAAAAAACGGGTCATTAATTGAGGGGGTTTGCACCTTTATAAACTTTGTGCACCAGCAGCAGTGAAAAAGTGTCTCAAAATCAGTACATGTTAAAATCTGATCACATTTTCTCCCATTTTTTATAAACTCATTTAAATCAATTGGGATCACAAAATCTCTAATGATTTGAAATTTTTGATCGGGGGAGAGAATGTGATTTAAATATGAAATCTGATATAAAATGTGATGTTTTTGGATGTTTTTGGACTATAATGTACGCTCTCCCGTATGTGCTAAAATTTTTAAGGTTTTTAAATTTTAAAACTTAAACCAATGCACATATTGAGGGGGAGCAAAATGGTTTGTGATGAATAAAAAGTTTTGGCATCCCATTTGAGCATGGCTCAGATTTGACTCATGAATTGAAGAAACACAAACGTTAGAATTCGAAAGGATTTATCCTAGTAGAAAGTACCGTTTCGAGAAGCTCTTCTTAGATGTATACTTTGACGGGTCTAACTTCCTTTTTAAGGAATGTTAAAAACTTCAAGTTAGTTATTAGGGCTAGTTATCACCTAAAAACTGATAATGAATCCCTTTAACTAAGCAACGTAAACGTGTCCCTAGGGTATATGTCTATTAAGAGTGGATCAATTCAAAAGTGCAACTCACCCCGACATGTGCAAATTTCTATCAAAAACCTATGAGCACATGTTAAGGGGGAGCATTTGAAAATTATAAAACTCTCAAAGTGTTAGCAAAAATGTGTTCTTTAATCATAAACACTTTGCGAGAATTTTCAATGATTTGGTCAAACGGCAACATAAGATAGTCATGAAGTTATAAGGTGGCTAAGGTTAGGAAAACCGTCCTATGATTCGCCAGAACTGGAGGGATCTACCCAAGGACAATACCGAATAGATAGTATTAGAAAGTCCTTAGGTATGATTATGAAAAAAAAGGAGATAAATGAGAAAGGAGAAAGAAGGGGTTGAAGAATTAAAAAGAAATGAAATGAGAAAGGGTGAAAAGAAATAGCCCTCCCATTATTCAACCTTAGGGCAGAAACCGGGATCAATTCATATGCTACTGATTGTTACTAAGGTAACATCGGTATTGAAGACAAGACGTCATGGACCCAGTGACGCACTGCACTAAACCTCCTAACCACTCAAGTTCTCTCAAAAGAGCTTGTTTCATTCTCATGGGGAACCCTGCATAATCGATCGACCGCTCATTACGAGCTATGTTAATATTGAAACAGGAGACACCGCTCCAGTCTCCGACGACCAAATAATGCACTTATCGAGTCTAGAGCCACGAGATACATCAAAAGATCTCATAGGAACACTTGATACTTCTACACTGGTTGTTCAACATTAAGGACACCAGATGTAATATTTTGAGTCCTACGCAGATCTTAGCAATCTGCCAAGAACACTTATGAGGGAANAGCTATGTTAATATTGAAACAGGAGACACCGCTCCAGTCTCCGACGACCAAATAATGCACTTATCGAGTCTAGAGCCACGAGATACATCAAAAGATCTCATAGGAACACTTGATACTTCTACACTGGTTGTTCAACATTAAGGACACCAGATGTAATATTTTGAGTCCTACGCAGATCTTAGCAATCTGCCAAGAACACTTATGAGGGAATATACATATGTATTTCCCAGTGATTGAGTGGAAACTCCTGCCAGGGTCAACATCAAACAGCCCTGACAGCAGGTCACTTCGGTAATCTCTCGTGGATTACGCTTAGTGTTAGCGGTGGTGTTCTAAAAGGTCTACAGTCGTGGGGTGATCTCCAGCGACTAACCTAATCGTTGATGTACTTCGGTATGTCAGTGAAAGCCCTTTCGAGGGTATCCGATTGGGAACGGCCTTGATAAGGATTAGAGAAAGTCTTCACACTATGTTGTTGACAATCTCGAAGTCTGAACCTGTAAGTGATGGTATGTTTATTACTAACCAATTTTCATGCAGCTCAACATACCAACCTTGTCACTTTCACCACCATCACTCTAGTTCCACATGCTCATACCAACATCTAAAAGGAGTATTCAGAACTATACAATCATGGAGATGCACTCAACTAAGATGTATGAGCGTGTTGGAAAGGCGTACACCCACCGGAGATAAAGAAGCTGGAGATTGTGGCTGATTGCAGAAAAGATGTCGATTCATCACTTCATGCTCACACTTCAACATCAAATCCAAAGAAATCATGATCATGGAATGAGCTTCAACTATGCTTCCTCAA
Source organism: Artemisia annua (assembly GCA_014162995.1). Classification (NCBI taxonomy): domain Eukaryota; kingdom Viridiplantae; phylum Streptophyta; class Magnoliopsida; order Asterales; family Asteraceae; genus Artemisia; species Artemisia annua. The sequence continues at coordinate 49,047 of LBNU01033900.1, forward strand.
CTCTGATGCAGAAGATCATGATCCAGAAAAGTGTGAGCATGAAAACACAAAGACAGTCACAACATCACATAGAGACATGTCTACTCAAAGATGACTTGAAGGTACTCATTTGGATGATGAACACGAAGCAATGCCAAAGATCATCCTACTCATCAAACAAGTCATCTCGAGTCCGCTGCTGAACGCACAAAGTTCTTTACAATGAAGAATCAACAACTGCGAGCTACAAAGATATCTACATAGATCTTAATGCTGGAATTCAAGATTTAATTTCTGGGGTGACATCCCTTAGGGGGAGATTGNTTTTGGCAAACGTGGAAAGCTCAACCCTTGTTACGTTGGTCCATTTACAATCCTAGAACGGATTGGACCGGTAGCCTATCGGTTGGAGTTACCACAAGATTTAAGTTGTGTTCATGATGTTTTTCATGTAAGTAATCTGAAGAAATGTCTTTCGGATGAGAACGTAACCATTCCTGTGAAAGAGATCCGTGTGGATGAGAGATTGAGTTTCGTGGAGGAACCTATTGAGATTGTTGATCGTGAGATCAAACGTTTGAAACGTAGTAATTCCGCTCGTTAAAGTTCGTTGGAACTCGCATCATGGGTCGGAATTCACGTGGGAGCGTGAAGATGAATTCTTGAGGAAGTATCCTCGACTTTGTACGCCATCGTTATCGGGAAATTCCAAGTGAAACCCGGAACGGGTTTCTTCTGAGGCTGGGAGGCTGTGACAACTGGTAAATTTGGGTGTCTTTTAAAAACTTCCGCATTACTATTTTTATAAACCCGAGAACNGAAGATGAATTCTTGAGGAAGTATCCTCGACTTTGTACGCCATCGTTATCGGGAAATTCCAAGTGAAACCCGGAACGGGTTTCTTCTGAGGCTGGGAGGCTGTGACAACTGGTAAATTTGGGTGTCTTTTAAAAACTTCCGCATTACTATTTTTATAAACCCGAGAACTTAAGTATAATGATTTTAAGTAATTTTGAGAACTTTGGATTTGAAAGTTGAAACTATATGAAACGTTTATCGTTTTGATAATAACTAGGCTACTTATGTACTTCGCGTTAGGCACTATTTGACTTTGGCACTAGAAATCCTAATGAAACGTGTTTTTGGACAAGTAACGATTGAGAATCTTTTGACATAAGAATTCACTTATTTTAACCGAGTCGTGGGAATATGTTTTAAAATGGGTCTATTATTTAACGAACTATTTGAAAATACCTTGGGGAATTAATTGTAAAACACGTGGTGTGTATTTAAAAACAAATTCGGTGGCTACCGGCTAAACTTATAAACTCAAAAATTTATATTTGGGGAAGTTTAAGAAAAATAAAAGTTTTGGGGTTCCTATTTTAACTAAACTCTAAAACTAACAACTAAGGGGACCATTTTTGCCATTTACCCAAAGTTATCACTACATATCCCTTCCTAATCCATTTTTATAAAAAAATCAAAACCCTATCCCCTCTTTCTTCCTCCTTGCGCCGGCCATCACACACACACACACACACACACTTCATTTTTTTGATCATCCAAGCTCAAAAACTTAATCCCCATCATTTTCCCATCATCCCTATATAATTTTTATACATCAAAACGACCCAAAACCCTAAAACCCACATAAATTCGTGACTCAAATCATCATTTTCATCACTTGTGTTGTTCAAATCTTGTTTGGTTAGAAAAAAAGTAAAGTAGTAAGTATTTCTTGAAGGTTTGACTTTGTTATAAGTCAAACCCACGAAAATTTATTATTTTTGGGTTAAACTAAGTGGGTTTTGATGTCTTAAATCATTTTGGTTAATAAAAACACAAGAGAAACAAGTTTGGTATCATTTGGTAGTGGTTTGGATTCGGATTTGTGGTCAACCCGTGGGTTTGACCCACGACCCACTAAAGTTTTGGTGGTTTTGACCCATTTTGATGATATTGGTTGATGTGTTATGTTCCTAGCATGATTTGGTAATGATTTGGTAGTGTTTGGAACAAGTTTGGTGTAATTAGGGTGTGTTTGGATATTTAGTCGAGCACCAAAGGCCCTAGGCCGAATGGTTTTGGCTCGCTACCCAAGGTGGCCGTGGCCTAGTGGGCACGGGTTAGTCCTTGTGGTCATTTTGTGGTTATTTACTTGGTACTTGTATGATTTGGTTGCTCGTTTTGCGCGTTATGTGAAATTGTGGCAAAAGTGGTAATATGTTAAGTTATGTCGGAATATATACTTGAAAATGGTAATATGCTAGAGTTGTCGGAAAACATTGGTAAACGAGGCATATTATGGTTAATGAGCTTATGGTTAACGTTGTGTGTATTACGTGGATTATGTGAAACGGTAAAGTGAATTGGTGAGATAAATATATTTGGTAACGGAAAATATGGTTTGATGTGAAACTAAGTATTATGTGGATTGTTTGGATGAAATATGTGACTATGTGTATATATTTACATTTCGTGACTAACGTTTGTTTCATGTGGCTCGTGAACGACATTATGTTTGGTTGAATTTCCGGAGTTTTAAGGTTGAATACATTTAGTGTGACGGAGATAGGTTAGAACGAGTGTCGTAGACGACCTCGAGTATTTGGAGTTTTGGAGTATTATTGGACATCGGGATATATATACTTGTGTTGTTTATTGTTAGTGCATGTTGAGGCCGCCTTGACTTTCTAGTCTTGGTTGACTTCGACGATGCCGTTACATTTGGATATTGGACTTTGACTAGTTATGTGGACGGGAGGTCATGACTCGGACACGTGGACTTGAATATGTAATAATTCGTTAGAAATCGTTTATTCCAATAAACTTAAATATTAGGTAAGTTTGTATGTGTACGTATATATATATATTTGCTAGCACATATATATGTATGTACGTATATTAACTTACGTAATAACTAAGTGTTGTAATAAATGAATAATAATAACGCAACGATAACTATTATTCGTTAAAGTTAATACTTATCGACGCCTTATTAAAATATGACTAACGAATGAAAACCGTAAACAATGAAGGAAATATTTGAACGTAAGGACCATAATGGATCCTGAAAGCAAATAATTCGTTCGGCGTGAACTATTAAATATTCGAGTACATTAAACAACTAGATTCAAAGTAACTTTATTGAGTAATAATTGATTTTGACCCATTATGGTAAAGTTTCGGATTGAGTTAACGTTAATAGGTCGTGTGGTATTATCGTTGGACTTATTGGGCTGACGAGTCCAATAAGGGCCCAATAGTAATATTATACAACCATATTGACGAGAAATCCATCCTACGACTTGTACATACATGATATAACTTGGTGAATACGTAAGTAATACGTGAATGGTTGGACTTATCAAGTTGACGAATTTGATAAGCCATCGACCCTTCATGAGACGACTTATTTATTTATGAGGACATATCATTTGACCTTGACCACTATGTGCTACATGTTCCTAGTTATGTGCGTTGTATGTGGCTACATGCTATGTGGACTTATTGCGTGATTACGACTTAAGCCGTTATGTGATTATGTGGTTGCGTATTGTGATTGTTATTGAGATTATATTTGGCTTATAGCTAATGAGTCGAGACTTTGTCTCTAGAATCCCCACTACGATACCAAAGGATACCTAAACGATATCAAGCGATAATAAGCGTTTTCAAGGAAAGAAAGGATCATTTGGAAAGTAAAAGAAAACCCATTGGGATTATTGGGAGTATATTTATTTTAAGAAGTGGTATTGAGCGAAAGTATATATACTTGAATAGGTCGTGCCGAGTCAATAGTTGCTGTGAAGTCTTAGCCGAATTTTCTTTGCTTACTCGTATATTGATTGCTTGCTATTTCGAGGTGAGTTTATAGCCCCACTTTTACTCGCATTTATTTTCGAATGATTTCTAAACTTGGGGGAGAAAACATGCTACCCATTTCTTGGACCTGCTATAAATTGTTTTGCTATTGTGTTGGCTAGATTAGGATAGACGAGTAGTTGTGGACTTAAACTAGGGCGATACCCTGGTTTGGAGTAGACACTACTACGGCCTAGTTCGGGGCAGTAACGGGTGGTTCCTTACTGTTAAGTGATCCCGGCTAGTGTACCGTCGAGATGTGGCCCGCTCGCCCCTGACCCTCCGCCTTCGTGAAAGGTGGTAAACTAGTATGAGTATGATTGTGATGGATATGGAATTGTGATAAGTATAGTATGATTGTCTATGCCTGCCCTAGTCATACACATAGCGCTAAATCCTTCAGGTCCCGTAAGTATTTTGAATGATTAAACTCTATGAACTCACCAGCGAAAGCTGACTTTTTAAGCATGTTTTTCTCAGGTAATTGATGAATGCTTTTTGCTTGGACTTTGGTGAAGCTTGCTTTGGACTTGGTTTGGTTTGAGGAAATCGATGTGCACTCTGATAATAAATTTGGACCTATCTTTTATGCTATCTATTTGGGCCTATAAACCCTAAGATCTTGGAATAAATGTAAACTTTAACTTTGTTGACTTGGTTTACGTTTATATTTTATCTATGATCTTGTTATCTATACATGTGATGGTACCAATCCCCGTAACACCACAAAAGCTTGTAAGTCTTCCGCTGTACGATTTTTGGGGGTGTTACAGATTGGTATCAGAGCCAAGGTTATAGAGAACTAGGTACATGATAAACCTAAACTATAACCATTTTCTTAAAAATCGATCCTCGACCAACGCCTGCCAAGCTGCCAAGCCGAAGTCCTTCTATTGAGATAAGTTTTGAATAATATGAGTATGAATAAGTATTGCGATATGATTGAGTTTTGAATTGAGTATGATATATGCTTTGAAATATTATGCGAGTATTGGATTTTGGATAACTTGATGATTTGATAAGTAAGCGGGTTTGATTTTATACTTGATTGGAGTAATGCGGTTTTTGACTATAGTATTTTGAGCGAGATTGATTTTAGTAGTATATATTTTTTTTATTTACGCTAGATGTGCGTTTGATTCATTTTGAAACTCTTACACCTATCCCTACGCCGTTGTCACAGACATGCCTTCGACTAGTATTGACGTTGCTGAGAGTATCCTTGTTAGTCCTCCGAGACTAGCACAGACTCAGATTCTTCCGTATCCGGATGATCCTTACGTGATTGCTCAGCATTCTGCTATTGATTCATCATCGGCCTGGAGTCATGGCCCACAGACTTTACCTGCTCCACCTATTGATCATCCTAGCTCTTCGAGACAGCTTACCTTGCATCAGGTGCTGGCACGAGCTTCTACTTTGCGATCTCCTTATCGCACTACAGCTCGCATGTCGGTACGATCTCCACCACCACCTATTCAGATTCCTACTTACTCTCTTTCATCATCATCACCTACTTCCCTTTTGTGTCGACGTGCTCGATCACCTACTTCATCACCCGTTAGTTCACCCTCTCAGAGACGTAGACGTAGTGAGTCGTACTCTGAGGAGGAGGAGAGTGATCCATCCGAGGATGAGGATGTTGATATGGACCCTCCCGAGGAGGAGGAGGAGGATGTTGTTCCTGATGATGCTCTTGTAGTGGCGCAGAGCCCAGCCCATTCTGTCCACTCCGATGAGCCAGATTCGCCACCATTATCACCCTTACCCTTTGTTCCTGCACCACCCGCTGAGATGGATGTACTACCCCTCTCACCTGGATCGGATGTGCCGTCGGTTGTGTCGTCTGAGGCGGCCGAGCATGGAGAGATTGGCCGTATTTGGGAGAGATTATTGGCACATGGGACTAGGATTAGGGAGTTGGCTGTGCAGTTAGGAGATGAGTCTGCTAAGACTATAGATGATTTACGGGATGATATGGCCTTTGTGTTGGGTAGGATTAGGGAGTTGAGGGAGGAGTTATCAGAGTTTAGAGGGCATATGGATAGCCTTCAGAGAGGTTTCCTTACTGCGAGGGATGCAGATAGGAAGCTATGGGAGAGAGCTATCGTTCTTGAGAGAGAGATTATGGATCTCAAGAGAGATCGGGACTCCCAGGGTGTGGACATAGCTTCGATGTGGAGAGAGATTAAGAGTCTCCAGGATGAGATCCGAGTGGTTCGCTAGAGTAGTGGCTAGAGATGTTGGTCGGTGTAGACACGTTGTTTAGTTTTCGTATCGTCATGTTTTGCTTATCTTATCGTATCGTTGATCGTTGTACCTGTTATCTTGTCGTATCTTGAACGATGTACCCACTTTTCTATATGAATAAGTGTGCCTTTTCGTATTCGTATTGTGTTGATTCTATGGGTCGTAGCATAATTTTGATTGGTGTTCCATTGATATTCTATCCATTGCTTGTTGGCTTTATTTTCGGACATTATATGTTGTGGGAATCTTATAGTAATTTGTATCGTGATTCGGATTGATGGCTCCACGACGTAACCCGGTCCGAACTACTCGAACTGGCCCTGTCGTGGCTACTCCTGTTCAAAGAGGACGACGTCCTCGACGAAATGTTGAAACTCCCACTCCTGATTTGCACGACACCACCAATCACAATGCTCAAACCCCTCCTGTTGAAGTTCAAGGCGACAATGGTCCCTTTCCGCCTAACCCTCCTACGGTTGATCAGGACATGATCAATCAGCTTGTGAATCAGCGTGTTGCCGAGTTGCTGGCAGAATCGAACCATTCCAACAACACCAATGAGATTCCTCGACCTATCCGAACTCCTGGTTGTAGCTACAAGGAATTTCGTACGTGTGGTCCTAGTGAGTTTTGTGGTACAGAAGGAGTTGTGTATCTAGTGAGGTGGATTGAGAAAACTGAATCGGTGTTTACCGTCAGTAGGTGTGCTGAGGATATGAAAGTGAAGTATTCAGCTTTTACGTTTAAGGACGAAGCGTTGACTTGGTGGAACAATTATCGTAAGTCTGTTGGAGATGAGAGTGCGTATGCTATGACTTGGGAACAATTTAAGGAGCTGTTGGTTAAGACTTATTGTCCCAGGAATGAGGTTAAGAAATTGGAGATTGAGTTCTGGAATCATAAGGCTAAAGGTTACGATATGGCGACTTACAATCGTCGATATCGCGAGTTGTCGTTGCTATGCCCAGAAATGGTCAAAACTGAGGCACTCAAGATTGAGCGTTACACTGATGGATTACCTCTAGCTGTAAGGAATGATGTGATTGCAGCAAGGCCTGCAACACAGCAAGAGGCTATGTCTTTAACGCAGAGTCTGGTGGATTCCATCGTGTTGGAGAACGCTGAAAGGGGAAAGAAGGATAAGAGGAAGAGGAATGACCATGCTAAGGGAAATGATAGGCCTAATAAGCGTCAAGAGACTGCTAAGGCTTATGCTATGAACAATGGAGAGAAGAAGAACACTGGAGGGAATAAGCCGTTGTGTAAGAAATACAACCGCTATCATAATGGAATTTGTGGTGTGATATGCACAAGGTGTTTGAAGCCGGGGCATTATGCTAAGGATTGCAGATCCCGACCCCTGGCAATGGTGCAAGCCACACCTGAGATTGATTGGAAGGCGAATATTACTTGTTTTGGATGTGGTAAGAAAGGACACTTCAAGAATGAATGTCAAGAGATGAAGAGAATTGGAAATGGCGAGAATGGAGGAAATCGAGGGTATCGAGGTAATGGAAACATGGGATATCACCAAGGGCACCAAGGAACTGGAGGAAATTGTGGAATGCAAGCTATTGAAGCTCCGCCTATGCTAGTGGAAGCGGCTCAAGCAAGGGTGTACGCGGTTGGAAAAGAGATCAAGGAGGATCCGAACGTTGTCACGGGTACGTTCCTTCTTAACAACCGCTATGCTTCCATACTATTTGATACGGGTGCCGATAGAAGTTTTGTGTCCATTACATTTATGCCGTTCTTAGGAAAGACCCCGATGCCTCTTGGAACTGGCTATGATGTAGAATTAGCCAATGGGAATATTGAGAGAATAGGCACTATTATCCGAGGATGTACGTTGAACTTCCTTAACC